>JRUX01000375.1:0-41713 GCA_001407235.2 Kudoa iwatai | reverse complement strand
TTAAAAGTCTGATTAACTCCTTCAGAAATCTAGAAACATTCGTTACGCAGCACTTACTAGTCTCACACTTTCTTTTAAAAAAGCTTAGCTTTCACATTTTTTAAAATTTTATTTGATCAGCCGGTTTTACTTCATGTATTAGTAGAATAACATGAACACTCATTTCTAAGAAAGTTTCTCTAGTCTATTACACTTTAAGAAGAATTAATATTGTATTTCTTCATTGGGAGTTACTGATTAGATATATTTTGTAACATAAGAAAAACATTAACTTTAATAATTTATAATAAATAAGGTTAGGGTTGGTAAAAAAACCTCCATATATTACTATTAATTGCTTAAAGCATAATTTATTGCTGTATCAAAACTATAATCATTTATAGAGTATATAATTTTTAATAGTTTTGTCAATTGTAATTGTACAATCGTCGTTTATAAAAACCATTATCTTGTTTCATATCGTAACACTAAAGTGGTACACCTATTATCTCTCGTAAACTAGGTTAGTTTTCATGTTTTACCGTATTTTTATCAATATCTTGTGAAAATGTATATCGTAAAATATCCTTGTAAATTCAAATGAAAGATTACTATCATTAATGGCTAAATAACAAATTTAATCCTAAATTCAATATTCTTGTAAGTAGCTATTCATCATGTAAAATGCCATTTTAATAAATTGTACGTTATGCATTCTAACGCTGAGAATGATGCCATTTAATTCTGATCGTCTACCAAATTATATTTCAAAAATAACATTCATAAAGTAAATTTTATTTATCTTTTCAAATTAAAACATATTAAACTTTTTGATTAGTTTCCATCCTATATGGTTTTAGCACTCCCTATAATTGACTTTTTATGAATACAGTCAATCTTAGAATGCTAGTTTAGCTATAATAAAGCATTTAATAAGCTTTACTTATTATAGGTATACGTTCCATTAGACAGTAAACCTTTATATTTTAAAGTCTTTTCAATCAGTTATCTCTTCTCTGTGCTACTATTTGAATACATTTCACCATTTTCATATTATATGTGTTTTTCTAGAGATTGGAGCTATTAGTAGTTGATAATAACAACTACCATTTTAATCTTATAAATATTTCTAAAATAGCTTTGATTAAAGATATTATAGTTTTTTTTATCATTTTTGTAATAGTAAATGCAACGGTAGGAATTTCTATGGCACTTTATTGTACGCGTCCTATTTCATAACGATTACTTACGAGCAAACACGAGCATCAATTAACGCATGTAGTTGGTGAGATTGAATTTCTACGGTATATTTCTATCATACACTATTCATTAAAGTAAATACTTATAAAGATAGTATCAAAATATAGTAATATGAAATAATGAGGAAACATGTAGATAAAGTAACGTTTTTATAAAAACATAATAGAAAAAGTTAATACAGAAAAAATACTCTTTTTATTGATATATAATATTAAAAAAGATACCATAGTTTACTTGATGTTTGAAATAATTGTTTTTTATATAGAATAAAGAAAAAAAGGAACACATTTAAGTTTTTATAGACTTAGGCGATTATCGCCCTCAAGTATAGGATTAGTGAATATTAGTTTTATTTACCAACTTTTCAACAGTCGAAATAGGATATAAATAATTGTTTTATAATAAAATTAGTAGAATTTGACATAATATTTAAAAATATTGTAATTATATTTCAGTATTTTAATTTTATTGCACATTATGACAAATAAAATAGATATCTCTATATATGCTAATACATTGTATCAAAATATTATACACACACGATTAACGTAGAATTAATTTTATTATGTTTGTAATATTATATTTAAATGTATGATGTATTATATGTATGTTATGCGTACATATACAAATATATTTCACAAGACATTTTTCCCAGAAAATACCATTTTTAAATTGTATTTTTTTTGAAATTTTGCTATAAACTTTAATTTGATTTCTTATATTTATTTATTGATCAAATAAAGTAAATCATTTTTCATATCAATCTATTATATTTATAGTTAAGCATTCCAAATCAGTATATAACTATTTTAAATGCTTAAAAGTATGTGGTATATTAGAATATATTTTTTTTCTAGAAATGAATGTTTTACAATAAATAAAGCTATACTTTATAATGTAAATGAAAAAAATTTTTTAACTTTTACATGATGATGACACAGCACATTTTAAAGATTAACATTAATGCGCAAGCGCATAATTAAAATGAGTTTTTTATTTAGATACCTTTTTAATGAAAACGAGTTAAAACCATCAAAAAATACCACAGAAATTGAAACAGTATATACATATAATAAATTAAATATTAATTTGTTTAAAATATTAGATTGAATCTTTATGTGATCGTTTATCAACAGTATCACTAAGTTCAGATGTAATAGATACATTGAACGAGTTAAAAAAGCAAACAAAGGTATTTTATTAATAGAAATATAAATTATTTAAAGTTATATATATGTTAATATGTTGAGTGATTTTTATGAATAGGAATTTAAAGTTGAAGTTGGTACGCGGGCAATGGATATCCTAATGGAAACAATTCAAAAAAATATGTAAAAAATTATATAAATATATGATTAAATTATAGATAGTAATATAATATAAACTTTAGATGTGATGATAATGTAGTTATAAAGTCAATATCTGTTCTATTTGAAATATTGCGCCCAGAAATACCAATTGATAATCCAGAATCAACAGATGATATCGTTCATGATAGTGGACCCTATTTTTTACCAAATGATAGAGCTAATACGGATATTGGTTGTCAGTTTGGTGAAATTTTTCTTAAAAAACTAACCAACATTCAAATTTTATCAGAACTTTTAGAAGTATTTAAAATGATAAAATATTTTGTTTTAACTATAAAATTATAAAGATGTCAAACGTTCAAGTTATATGGTCTACGTTACGCCTATTCATTGCATTAGTTCGCTGTCATCTCATTAGATTACAGGAATTGTTTCTAATGGTACCGTTGAGTAATTACGTGACTATAATAAATGTTAGAGCTCTTAAAAATTACTATTAAATACATATAGTTTTAATCTATTTTTAAGCTAGTTTAATGTATTTGATAATAAATAAATGTATATTATGATATCATTTAAAAATTAATGGATTTTATTTATGAATTGTTTAATTTATTTTTGCATACATTAACATGTAAAGTGATAATCTATTAAAAATATTTATTTTAATGGTAGATCTAATTTTTTTATAATAAATTGGATAAATATTTAATTTTAAATATTGATTATGGTGAAACATTTTAATATTTATATAATTTAAACGAAAACTATCTACATTAACCACATATAATAATGTTTTTTTATAACAATGTAACAGCATGTAATCTATTTAGAATAGTAATCAATTTATTTAACAATTAATATTATTAATTATTATTAAAACCTAATATTTTTTTGATGTGATACTTATTTTTATTATGAAATGGCATTAATAAATTTTTATATTTAAATATTATAATGAGATTATATATATCTATTATTATGTGACTTTAGCTAATTTTTAAACTTGATATATCATGTTTTATCTTTAAAATTACTAAATAATAATTAATTAAATATATATACATATTTATTAAATGTGATAATAGTAAAATTTTTTTAGTTGTTTCTAAAGTTTCAACATTACTGGCACATCCTAATGAAATAGTGCGAAATGATGTAAATCTATTAGAGATTATTGTTATTAATCTACATTTTTTTTTCCATATTCAAGACACTTATGCTTATAAGCTATTTGTCTGTTAGAAACAATTCTATTCAAGTATAAAATAAATTTTTAGAAGTTGTTTTGATTGATATTTTTAAATAAATAAACTTTTTTTAAGAAAATTCTTGCATTTGAAGGAATATTTGACCGCCTTTTTCGTATAATCGAAAGTGAAGGTTACAGTAGTGGAAGTAGTTTTTGTTATTCATATATCTTGCTTCTAATATAACCCATTTTTGTAGCTATTGTTGTTCAAGATGCTTTAATTATTATTGAAAATATGTTAACGGATAATCCTTCTAATCAAATTAATTTTAAAGAATTAAAGTATCATACATAATTTATATTTTTTATTCATTCTATTTAAGCTATATTCAAAAATTTGTTCCTTTTTTTGAGTTTTTTACCGTGGAAAAAGCTCTATGTAATTTTTTCACTTATTTATCTGTATTATATTACCTTTATTATCTATTTTTTTAATATTTTTTTAAAAACGTTTTAGTTAATCATTTCTTGTTTTAGATAATAATATATATTTATATTTCTTCCTAGCGTAGTATAGTTGTTTATAATTTTTTTTATACATTTTAATTAAATTTATATCAAATAATTTATAATTTTTTTATTATTTTTGTATATTTACATTTTACATACATGTTAACTAGCTATGATAAAAATAAAGACGATGAGTTTGTTATAGTGTTTATAATATATTAGTGATTTAACTAAATTTTTATGCTTTTGAAATTTTGGATTACTTTAAACTCATAAATCAAGTGGTTTTTAGTTTATTTAACAATGTATAACTGATAAAAATTAACCTAAATTTCATAGCTAATTCTAATAATGTAACTATTTGGAAAAATTTTCGAGTAATTAATGTGGTTGCTGGCTTAAAAGTAATTGAAATTACTTAAATTTTGATATAAATAAGTTAAGATTATTCAATTACTTGTATCTTACAATAATTGTAAAAGTTTTCGCCAAAGTACCCAAAAAATAATAACTCAGTATGGTAAGTTTATTCCTAAATATCATTCAAAAAGGTTTTAATGATAAATAAAGGGCTTTATGGACTTATTATTAAAATATTAATAATGCGGGATGTTCCAGATAAGATTTTAATTGAAGTATTTACTCCATAATTTAATATGTTAAAGATTTTTTTTATCACCAAAAGTCTCTATACACTGTTGGTGATCTTCTAAGAAAGTGCAAAGAAAATCAACTTAAACTTTGTAACATGATAATTGATATCAAATCCAATGATAATAAAGAAAAAAACGATTCAAGTTCTACCATCACTTTTAAAAATATTCCCACCTTTTTAATTATGACGATGATAAACCACAAAGTTACTTTTTGCGTACGTTCAGCTTGTTTATATGCATTGATCGTAATTTCTTAGTGATTTTCTTAATATTCATTATTATATTAATAAATATAGAATTATATTTACAAGAATGAAAGATTTCATTTTACTATATGTAGTGTTTTTGAACCTCATATGTCTGAATCTAGTGATGATCATATTACTAACCAAGCGTTGGATATTAGAAAATATCTTTTCTCTGGATTATTCAGGTTATTTTTACATAATACTATAATTGTTAAATAGTGTTAATATTTTATGTTGAATTAGTGATAATTCTTATGTTGTATGGTGCTCTAGTGTATTTCTTTGTAATATGCTCTACAAAAATTCAAAATTGGCATCAAACGTGCTTAATATTCGTTTTTCAAAACAATGTAATTGATTTTTAATCATAAAAATACTAATAAATTTCATTATTTTAGCCAATAATAAGTTTGTTGTATCATTTCTTCAACAAACAAATACTAACAATAATTCTACTGTTGATACTGATTTAGTACATAAACCAATCAATTTGGCGGATTACATGATACAGCAACTATTGCAGGTAGTAGTGATTTAAATATAGTAAAATTTATTATTATATTATTGATTTGGTATACCTTAGATGTTCATTTTCATTTATATTTTTTTAAATTTAATCCTACTATATATAATTACTAATGATATTTATGTGAATTCATTATTGTAAATTAATTTCCACTATAACAAAATAACCATTAAGGATTCACATCATCAAATAAAAGCTGCTTCACTTATACTTTTGACTACCATTATATATGAAAATGAAAATGTTCTTCATGAAGTTTTTATCAATCAAAATACTATTACCATAGTAATGCAAATAAAATGATTTTAAATTTATATAATCATAAATATTAAGCTTATTTCTGTTTTAAATAATGATGGACATATATTTTCTTCAAAAATACTTGAAGGAATGGCTCATGTTTTGTTTTCTACTTGTTTAATAGCATGTCATCGTTTATCTAAATGCTCATCACAACATCCCATATATACATAGTACATATTGGTCTATTTTGATATGAAAATATGATATATTTTAGTAACTATTTGGTTGATTTGATTAAATTAAAAGTTGATATGAAGCATTTTATTCGAAAAATTGAATTAATATCAAAGGATCATATGTTTATATTGGCTTCAAAATCTCCACGAGTAATGATATTTATAGCTAGAATGTGTTATAGTTGATTATCATATTTGATAGATAGTCGCATCTTATCATTCTGATAGTATAATCTTTGATTATCGTTATACTAAATATGTGACCAAGATTGAACGTATATTTTATATAATTTTTTAATGGTTTATTGTTTAATTAGAAGAAATCACAAGACTATTACTAAAAGTGAATGATAGTCAAAATGAAAAAATTTTAGAATATGAGTTAAAAATACAAGAGTTGTCATTAGAGAATGATTCATTACGTAAACAACTTGATAATGCAGTATGTTCTATTTGATATTGAAATTTTACACTTGTATATATAAAATTAATATGCTTAATAGCATAAAGTGATTCAAGAAAATAAATTGTTAAATGAGAAAAATAATCATAAATATCCATCAATAAATAGTCAACCATTTTCCGCTACTATTCCATCACATAATCAAAATGATTGCTACTATTCACAGTCTGAACCACAATCATCATATGGTCTAGTAGGAGATTATTATCCCGATAAACAATTCATTCCCAATTATGAAAGTAATGTATCCCAATTTCAAGAGATACCACTTGGATATAATAATATACCAGATTTTAATATAAAAAATAATATTCTTGATGATGCTAATACAAAACAACAAAATACTGATCTAGATGCTAAGAATAGTGAGCAAATAAATGACAATAACCTGAAATTTATTTCCACTACTAATAATTATCATAATATGATTCCAACCTTACCTACTATTCCAGCATCTTATTCATCACAACTTATTTCACCTAAATGTCATCGTCTACTTGTTCGTAATGTTAATCAAGGTTCTCCTAATACTACCCATAGTAGAAAATTTCTTTCTCCTTATCCTAAGGCTTCTTCCCCTCATTTAGTTAGCCCTATGTACTTGAAACCTACATACAAGAGTACTCCACCCTCTCCTAACTACAGTTAATATTTTTTTTATTGATATTTTATTTTATTTTGATATAGATGAAAAAAAAAATACAAATCATTATCCATAATAGAATTCATATATTAATTGATAGATTTTGCTTAAATAATTAAAAGTCAAAAATATTTATTTTTGACTATTTCCTTAATCTATTAATAAAACAAATATCACTTTATAATTACATAATAAAATTTACCTTTTTCATGTTTATTATTTGTATTTTCTTTAATAATATCATTATTATTTGCTCCATTATGGTGGTATACCTTTATATTATCAAGTGAAATATTAGTAACTTTAGATAGTAGCTCATTGATTGAATTATCATTTTTAAAAAGATCATTCATGTAAATATCTTCCATAATATTATTAGTTTCTAATATATTATTTTTATTACACTAGAAATGATAAAATTATTGACATATATATCAAAAAATACTCACTTTATTTGTAATAATATCATTATTGTCAAGATTATGTGATTTTAAAGGGCACATATTTTCATTAAAGACCATAGTTGATGTTCTTATAGGTGCCATATGAAAATCATCAATCATATCGATATTGTAATGGATTTGTGAGGATTGAACATTTTTTTTATCTTGATAACTGTTTGAGTTAAAATTAGGAATAAAATTAAATATTTGATCAGTAATATTAATAGCTAGTGGCTTGGAATTATTTTTTCTTTCATTATTTTTTTGTTTAAAATTATTATCACATAATTCTAGACACATTTCACATTCTAACTTTAATTTAGACATAATTAATTGAAGTGAAATCAACTCAGAGCTTGTATCTTTCATTACATTTTTATAAAATTCTACATCCTCACTAATTATATATATATATAAACTATATTAATTGTAAATTATTACATTTTCTTCATTGCTGAACTTATCTGATTATGAAGATAATGAAACGTTTTGTTGTAGAAACTTTGTCTATGATGTAATTCAGTAATTTCTTGAATAAGTTGTTGCTGTTGTTGTGCGTTATTAATAAAATTTTTGACTATTTCTTCTTTATTCATCTTATTTCTTGATCTTTTGACCATTTTAATGATTATTTTACTATTACAATTATTTTTGATAGATATTTAATGAGTGAGAGATTATGATTTATAATTCCAAGTAACCATTGTTTACAAATCACTGTCGATATATCGATGTAATATTTGATTTTTTAATAATTTTTCAGTAATATCTTTTTAGATTATAATAATGTTATCATATGTTTATATAATACTAGTATTTTTAATTAAAACATGCTCATCTACTTAATAATTTATATTTATTATGTAACTATTTGTTAGATAATCATGTTATAGCTATAGAATGAATAATATTGAAGTAGATACAATTAAAAATTACTTGTTTAATTCTTATAAAATAAAAAATTCAAATAATTAAAGTCTTTTATTGTTTGGATATTTAATCAATGAATAAATAAATCATATGTATGTATGATAGCTATATTTTTACTTTAGTGTATCATATATTTAATATAATAGGTACTTGGTAACATGAAAATAAGTAAAAAGCATTTATTATTAAAAGCATAAAAAGTAATATCATTCTAGCTATTACAATAATCTTTTAATATATCAATTTTAAGATATTCCAATAGCTAACAATTCACCCAAAAAGTATATTAAAATAGAATTGATTAGTTACTTATAGATTTAGTTTTTTTTATCATAAAAGTACCTATATATTATATAAATTTATTTCATTTAAGTATATTAACTAATATAGATAAATTTAAAAAGATACAAATACTATGCGTAATAAATAAAACTATGTAGCTCTCTCAATTATATGCGCACGCACAATTAAATAATGAGATGGATTGGAGCACGTTCATTTTTAAACTTTTTACAACAAAAGAATAAAGTAAAAGTAGTTATTTTTTTTAAAAATTATAATATAATATAATTATTAATTGAAAAGATTATAAGAACAAATGTCAGTAGAACATTAACAGGATACTTACCTGATTCAAAATTGCCATTTACAGTTCCAGCAGGCCTTCCAACAGCAAAACTTAGTAGTTTAGAAAATGGAGTAAGAATATGTACATTTTCAAATGGTTCACCATCTTGTACTGTTGGTTTATTTATTGGTGCTGGTAGTCGATATGAAACAGAACAAACTAATGGATCAGCACATTTTCTAGAACATATGGCATTTAAAGTATTTGATATGATTGATTATATTTTTAAAGAATTAATGTATCATAATTAAGGGAACTGAAATGCTATCACAAGATGCAATGGAAAAAGAAGTTGAACAAATAGGTGCTAAATTATTTGCATATACATCCAGAGAACATACTGCATTCTATGGTAAATGTTTTGCTCAAGATGGTCCAAGAATTGTTGAAATTTTATCTGATATTATACAAAAACCACTTTTTTCTGAGGATGCAATTGAACGTGAAAAGGGAGTTATTTTAAGAGAAATGGATGAAGTTGAATCTCAAATTGAAGAAGTTGTATTTGATTATCTACATGGTACCGCTTATCAAGGATCTAGTTTGGGATATACAATACTTGGTCCTTCTGAAAATATTAAATGTATGTCTAGAAAAAATTTATCTGACTATATAAGAGATCATTATACTGGTCCAAGAACTATTCTTGTTGCAGTTGGAGATGTAGAACATAATGAGTATGTTGATCTTGCTAAAAAATATCTTGGCAATTTAAATCCAAATTTCTTTCATCCTGAATGTTCTATTAAAGAAATTCAACGTGCTAACTATATTGGATCTGAAGTATTATTGCTTGTTTAATTGGATATATATATATATATATTTTTTTTTGGGGTTATTTTAGACATCTATTCGAATTGATGATATGCCACATGCACATATTGCATTAGCATTGGAAGGTTGCTCACATTCACATCCTGATTTTATTCCACTTATGCTAGCTTCATTAGTAATTTTATATATTTATTAAATTGATTTATTCTCATAAAACTATTATTCAGCATATTGGTTCATACAATCAATCAATGGCTATTGCTAAGGTTTTTTTTATTTAATATTTATTTTACACAAAATAACATTTATTATCAAGTCTCATTCCAGCCGTCTTGCTAGAGTAATTTCTCAATATATTTACTTATATATTTAATAATAATAATTTTACATAAAGAGAGCTGCAAATGATGATCTATGTAATAGTTTCACATCTTTCAATGCATGCTATAATGATACAGGTTTATGGTATATATTATGTTTTATTATTGTTCCATTTAATAAAATGAATATTGTACATATATATATATATATATATATATAGGGGTATATATTTTGTTACAGAAAGACTTAAAATAATGCAAACTATTTTTGCTATTGGACGAGAATGGTAATTTATTATTACTAATTATTTTTGTTTGAATTTATTGTTAATATATAGGAATAATATGAGAAATTCAATGAGTGATTTTGATACTATGGTTGCTAAAAATCTATTCAAATCATCATATTTTATGCAACTTGATGGAACTACTCCAATTTTTGAAGAAATTGGACGGTATAATATTAAACAACATTATTTTTACTACACATTTAAAATTTTTATAATTAGTCAAGTTCTTGCTTATAATCAATATTATGCTCCTGAAGAAATAGCTGAAAAAGTTGATGTATATTTTATTTTTATATTATTTTAATCTTTTAACACACTTTTATTATTATTATTATTATTAATTTTTTAGGCTGTCACTACAGAACAAATAAGAGAAGCTATTCATCATATGATGAACAAAACTGAACATGTTATTGCCTCTATGGGTAACAAATAATAGTTTATATATATATATTAATTTTTTATACATGATTTAGGCCCTGTTGAGGCAATTCCAGCATATAATACGTTTAAAGGCTTCTTGTATAATCCTTTTTCGTAGTCTTCTACTGTAAACTTCTTGATATACACATATAGCATCATTATATTCGCATCTGTTCTTTATTTATATGATTTTGAAAATTTATATATATATATTTTTATTAGTTTATTTTAAAATATAGCTATAAAGTTTTAGTAACATTTATTAATCTATACATAACGAATTCACATTTATGTGATTTGTTTCATATTAGTACTACATACTATTTGTTATATGTACTATATTGAATTTTTATTTAATACTTTATATGTGATTAAGTTACTCTTTCTTTCAATCTATATAATAATAAATGTAATACAATTTTTAACATCATTACATGCGTGCGCATCTTGAAAATAAATTTATGGGTATATAAATTTCTTTTACTAGTTACGATATATTACAAAATATAAGTAAGTTATCAATATTAAATAAATAATAATGCATGCTTATTATATATTTGATGAAAAAAACTATTAAATAATATTTTTTTTTATTTGAAGTGAATGTAATAAATATAATGGAGTAGATAAAATATGGAAAAAAATAGCTTGTAATAGCAAGATTGGATGGAATAATTTTTCATGCTCAGTGTACAGCTATATTATAGCGATTCATTCCGAATAATTACGCTAAAAGATGATAAGAAATATTTATCATACAGTGAGTAGAAAGTTTTCAACAACAAAAAATTTATTTCACGATCCAAGTTTAAAAAGAAAAAATGTTGTTAAACCATTAAAAGCCAAAAAGACTACAAAATCAAAAATAAAGCGTTCAGATTATGGAGAAGCGGCAAATTTCAAACCAAGCTACCATTATGTGCCTTTTGATCCTTTACTGTTATCTGAAATAGGTCCAGATGAACGATGTAATATTGCTGATAAAATGACGGATGAACTTAAATCTCAGCTGATCCATGTTAAAATTCAAGAGGATATTGCAATGAATAAATACATTCATTCAAGACTAAAAGCAAGGGATCATGCAATGAGATTATTGCGTTGTAAATTTCCAACTGCATATATACGTTTAATTGAATCATTACCTAAAACAAGACATGATCGTAAACCAAAAGAAGCTGATATTATTCCTGGAGGTATCATTTTGTGCATATTATTATTTATTATATAGTTGATAAAGATCCTCCATTGCTTAAATTTCCATTAAAATTTCTTGGACCTTGTGAAAGTGCTCCAATTAAAAATTTCAAGCATGCAGATGAAGTTATTGAATCAGATTTCAACGATACTATTGTTAAAAAACATCTTAAAACTGATTTCTAATCAATTCGTCAGTTAATACTGTTTCAATATTTTTATATTGTATATTTATAATATAATAAATAAGTTATTAAATTAAATGAATATAAAGTTTTTAGCTTATTAGATGATAAAGTTATTCGTCGCCGAAAATTTACCAACACAATCAAAGATCAATATACGTACATTTATATTTTATCAAATAGAATCTTCATATTGTCTTGATTTATTTGTTAATTAAATAAAACTATTAGCATAATGATTTTGTTTATATTAGCTGGTGGTAGCTAGTTGATTTTACTATTATAGTATAAAAATTTTAATATGATTAAACTATAGCAATATGAAATGACTTTTTATTAATAATATATTAATATTCAATTTATTCTACTAATATGATTTGAAATTTATTTCTAAATAATAAATAAAAACTATCAGAAAATAATATCTTTTATTTTAAAGTTAAAACAATAAAAATTTAAAAGCTAATATCGCTATAAATTCAAGTTAAATTGAGTTTTTGTTTTTTTTAATTAAAAAATAATAATCATAAAAAAAGATCAACGTATTTTTAATGCATATATTGACTTACATTATTAAAATTAAAAAAAGTAGTAATGGTAACAATGTATATTCATTCAGAACTAATCAAGTACTTTTGCATTTTAAAATAGTTCAAAATATTATAAAAATTTTATTTTAATCAAAAAAGACTATATAATAGAAAAATAGATGCACACTCTCGACAAAAAGTGTCAATGGTTAATGCCATCTATTTATGATGTTTTTTTGTTAGAAAAAAGAATAATCTACTATCCTTTAATGACAGCTATAGGACGCAGTTTAACACATTTTCTACTTATACCAACATCATGACCTACCATATATCATATAAATTATATTCATCACTTAATATATTTTACATGTTTGAACAACATCATCTACATTTTTATACGATTCAGGTGCCTTTTATAAGAAAAAAAAGATAAAAATAGTTTACTGGAAATGAAACATACTTCTTCCATTACTAATTTAGGAGAAGCAACTCGTATAGCAATACCCATTTCATCTAATCTTTGAAGTATCGTTTGATAATCAATTTCACGTCTATTTTAATATAATAATCATAAATTTTGTATGTGATAGAGTACCTTGACTTTGCTCGAGACAATGAGCGACCCTAAATCAATATTATATTTTGTATAAAATTAAACAAAAAATAGTACAGCTCCATGGCAAGTAGTTCCAAAAGTCTCATGCATACCTTTTTCAGTACCAGTCAAAAGATAACTAATAAAAATTAGGTAGATAAGGAATGGTAAGCAACTATATAATAACCTTGATGTCCCCATAGTACCACCAATGAGAATTGGTTGACCTGATGTCTTAAATTTAAATATATTAATAAAAAATGAAATCTAAATACAATTTACTTGATAATCAGCTGGTATAAGGGGATGATTAGGTGGAAATGCTCGTGTTGCACCTTTTCTATGTACAAGTAGACGTTTCTCTTTTCCATCAACAATATGATTTTCAAATTTAGCTATATTATGGGAAACATCATAAATAAGATGCATGCCAAGATCATCAGGAGTTGATTCAAAAATCTCAGAGAAGGCCTATATTATTAACAATTGTAACTAGTATAGAGTAACAATGATTAATACTTGTCTAGTTAGAAATGTCATAGCACTTCGGTTAACAAAAGCAAAATTAGCTGCAGCATTCATAGCTTTAATGTAATTTTGCCCTTCAACAGAGTTAATTTTAGTACATGCCAACTATAGATTCATGTTTAATTTTAAAACTATCTACCAAATATACTTGTCTATCATTTATAGTAATATTATCTCTAGCCATTGCTTTTTCCATAAGGACAAGTGCATCTTTATTTGATAAATGAAAATTTATTAATGAGATTAAACCAGTTAATAATAACAGATGTAAGGTTACCTGTAGCAACCTGATGTCCAAGACCTCTAGAACCACTGTGAATCATGATACATATCTATAAAAATAATCAATTCAAATAAAATATTTATAAAGAAATACTTGTCCAACAAAATCAATTCCAAATGTGGATGCATTTGATTTATCATAGATTTCTTCAACACATTGTACTTCAGCATAATGGTTACCTGCTCCTAGAGTTCCTAACTAAAAAATTTTTAACAATTATTATTACTTAATTCATAGATAAATGCATGAATTTACTTGTGGAAGACCACGTTTTTTGGCTTTTAATGATACTTTTGATGAATCTGCATGTGGCATTCGACCATTTTCTTCACAATGAATTTTGTCTTCATTCCATGCATAATCTCAATTTGAATAGACATTAATAATATTTGGAATAATGTTTAAACTTTTACTAATTATTACTATGATCAATAGACCAATCTAAACCAGTTTCTAATACATTGTTTAGTTCTCTAAAAAAAAATACATAAAAATATCATATTTAAGTATCTAAATAATATACTGTTCAGTTACAGGAATCATTCCTCTAGAACCAACACCCACAGGAATATGATCAAACATTGTCTAGATATAGTAGGTTACATACACTCATCATTTGATATGCTATATAATATTAAAATTTACTTGGGCAATCTTTTTTTTGTATGGACTTACATCTTCTAGTGAAAGATTTGTTCGAATTAATCGCACACCACAATTAATATCAAAACCAACACCACCTTATTTTTAGTTCATATGATATAATCAAATAGTTATCAATTAATTGTATAATAACTTATTTACCAGGAGATACAATTGCATTTGGATCATCTAAATCGAATGCTGCTACATTACCTATAATTATATTATATCTTTTATGTAATATTCTTTATACTATAGTAATACAATAATAAATCTATTTACCTATAGCAAACCCATATCCAGAATGTACATCAGGTAGACCAATAGATTTCTAGATAATAGATATTATATTAAATATATCTCATTGTTTAGTTACTCCAACAATACCAGGTAATGATGCTACATTGGCTATTTGTTTCATTCCTGGTAGAAACCCACCAAAACCTTTATATCATAATTACATATATTACACATAATTTAATAAATGATTAACAATCTTTCTATCACATTTTTTATTTGTTTATACCTCCTTTATTTGAAAAGGCTTCCAACTCTTCAAACATTAATTTTTTAAGATTATCATTAACATAGAATATTCCATCCACCTATACATCATTATTAACATATAAGTTTTATTCTAGTCTATCAATCAATATTCTACGTAACTATACATTCATGTTTGGTACAAATCCTTTTTTTATTCGATAAGTATATGGACTAATTTCTTCAATGTATTTTAACTCATCATCATATGTCCTCACAACCATTCCTATCAATAAAGCACGGATTATCTCTTCCCTGCACTTACAATTTCGTAATAGATCCTTAGTTGTCCAAGTATCTCAATTATTACCTTTATAAATTTTCTTAAACACTATAGCATTTTATACAACTGACAATTAGCTATCGGTCTAATAATTTAATTTGTAACTTAGATAGTAATCATTTACCATGGTGATGTATCATTCATGCATAAAATCATCAAAAAATAGTCATCTATAAATGCTTAAAATCAATTGAAATTTATTTAATATAGCTTTAAAAGCATTAATTATTTGTAACTCTAAGAATTAAAGGTTTAGCGATCACTGCAGCTATATTTTATTTTCACACGCATGCTCACTATTGACGAATTAATTTTCGGTTTTCTTATCGTCATATTTATTGAATCGTGAGATTGTCGAGGGGATGACGGTATGGTTTCTATTGATTACAGTTGAGTCAAACTAAAAATCACAAATTTAAGCGAAATAATATGACGGTTTTATCGGTACTATATGGAGGAGTACTTATGTCATAGTTTAGATGTGGTTATTAAATAGAATATGAATTGAAATGGTTAAAATCTTGCAGAATAATTACCTCTGACTAAACTAAATACTAAATTTATAAGTGACTAGATGATTGTGTTTGGTTGAAAATGGTGAAATATAAGTCATTAAAAGTGAAAAGTACGTTAAAATAGTATGTATATTAGCTATTATATAAATAATATTGTATAGAATTTGCATGTTTAATATAAAAAATATGTGTTAGTAATTTTAAGGGTTTATTTGGTTGTTATTGGTAGAAGGGTTGGTATCTGTTAATGGTGGTGATGTAGACATTTCGATTTGTTCTTGCTCAATAAGTTCTTCTTCCTTTTTAATAATATCATACATGGTTTTGTGACTAAGTTTTTCTCCTTCATCAGCGGCGATATTAATTTCAAGTTCTTTGACCTAGAATTGAATTAGTTTTTAATGGTATATTGAATTGACTAGTTTACAATCCTATCAGGTATAGCTCTAATAACATTGGTGATAAATGTGCTATCTTCAGATTCAGCTAATCGAGTAAGCAACATAAATAATACAGGAACACCATGATTAATTCTATAATGGGCCCACTAAATAAAATTTCTATTATAAGTTTATATCTAATAGTGTAATAGTTGCTTTTTAAGCTGATAAAGTAATATATCAATATACTTTTAATAAAAGTACACATGTACTAATTTAAATGTAGGAAAAAAATTAAAATATTAAATACTCGATGAAGTTTTTGTTTTATTAGATCATCAGAAAAAAATGAATGTAGTAAACCACGAAGTTCACAATTAGCAACAAGTTCATTTCTAGTAACACCTTTGAAACCGTTTTCAACTTTTTTAATTAAATCCTTGATAGTTTTATTGATTAAAACAAAAACTTAACCATATATATATATATATACAAGATCACTCTTTTCAATTTCTTCTAGTTTAGTTAATGTTAATTCATCCATATATTCTGGATCTAGTTTAGAATCTTTTTTTATCCATACAGTTCTAAGCAGACTTTGTAACTCTTCAGATGTCAATATGTCAGTAAGATCATCTTCAGACATATATTTTGAGTATTTTAATAGATCAGAATGATGAATTTTTTTTCTACCAGCTCGAACCTCATCCATTAAAGTTGCAAATTCTTGAGATAAGGTACTTTTTCTTGTATAATGATATCTACCTATTTCAGCATACATGGTACTTCTATATTCAAGATCCATAAGTAATTTTTGACGAATAATATCAATCTATTTCGTTAAATATATATATATTAATTTTTAAAAAAAAACAAGATAAATAAAATCATACATCAGTTCGATGTCCATGAAATGTTGATGGTAAAAATCCAGGAAATATTTTAATAATAATTGGTAAAGCAAACTCAGCAAATGGTATTAATACAATAGCTAAAAATGGTACTAAACGAAATATATCTACAATAGTACGCTTGAGCTAATTTAAAATTTAGATTAATTGTTGATGAGAATAATGTGAAAAATGAGTACTTGCAATTTTTCCCTTACACTTAAATTTTTTCCATTCAAAACACGACCAATATATCGAAATGCAAGCTTTAAATCAAGAAAAAATAGCTTTGTTCCATTTTTATAGTGTGACAATTCTTCTATTAGACGTTGTTTCCAGGTTTTTTTAACAGTTATTGATGTAGAATTAATTTTTGAAACATCATTTTTATTATTTGCAGTCATGTATCTAATATATGTGGTTGTAAAACATCTGGTTGTTAATTGCTGAGATTGATGATTCGGTATGTTGAAAGAATTAACTATTCCATGAGATCTATTCAAAAAAACAATATCTAAACTTTAATATTGTATGTAAGCGGTAAAGAAATGGGATAAAAATTAACTTCATACTTTAAAGAGCTATTATAAAAAAATTTATTTTTAGACCAAAGTCTCGATGAGAGCATTAAGCTGCCGCATGCGTGTTTCTAATTGCAGCAAATGGATTAAGTGATTTACGAAGTCACGACCGCCATAATGTTAGGTTTTTTTGTTGCCTAAAATAAAACAAAATGTTTTTTTCACATTAATATCATCTTTATTAAAATAGAATATATATAAATTTATAAAGTAGAATGATAATGACATAATATGATTAGTATAATGAGTTATTTTTAAATGAGATCGGCTCGAGCATGTTCATCCCGAGAGTTTTTGGATCTTGTTATTCGATAACATTGTCAAATATATTGAAAAGTTTATTAGTTATTAAATTTTAAAATGAATGACTGTTTAGAATTTATTCCAATAAAAACCAGAATGCTTGTTACACCTATACCAGCTTTAGAAGATAATTACATGTATATGATTACATCTGGAGATATTAATTTGTTAGTAGATCCTATAGAACTAAAAAAAGTTATTTTAGATTTTTAGTAAAATTTTAATTTTATATAGCTAGAATTTGAAATTAAAACCCACAATTATCCCAAACCAACAGCTATCCTTACCACACATCATCATTGGTACGTTAAATTTATCATACTGTTAATGGATGCCTAACTTAATCAAATTATTTTAAATTACAATAAATAGGGATCATGCTGGTGGAAATTTAAAAGCATTAAAGTTATTTGGAGATATTGATATATACGGTGGAGATTTAAATCGCATTGAAGGTTGCTCAAAGCTTGTACATGATAGCGAGATTTTAAAGGTTTTTATATTCTTTTTAGCTAATTTTATCCTATAATAGTTTGGTTCACTTAAAATCACATGTATACATACACCATGCCATACTAAAAGCCATATTTGTTACTATGTGATTGATCAAAGCGATAATAACATGAATGGAGCTGTTTTTACTGGTAAATATTTATTATTTTAATTGACATATATGTTGTATTATATATGTGACTCTTAATAATTAAATAACGTTTTAAGTAATGTAATTATTGACATTATAGGTGATACACTTTTTATTGGAGGATGTGGTAAATTTTTTGAGGGAACAGCAGAAGAGATGAATACTGCACTTAATGTTAAACTTGCATCATTACCTCCAGCTACTGTAATAATTATAATTTAGAATTAAATTTTTTACATTTATTTCTTTAGAAGGTCTATTGTGGACATGAATATACTGTTAATAATTTAAAATTTTGTATGAGTATTGAACCTCAAAACGATAATCTTTCTAAAAAGCTTGAATGGGCTTTAGTAATATGTTGATTGATATATGATTTGCTGATTTTTGTTACATATATATTTATATAGAATGTGAGAAATAAAAAATTATATACTGTTCCATCTACTATCCAGGACGAACTAGATTGTAATGTGTTTATGAGAGTTGAGTATGTTTTATGATATGGTAATAATATTGATATGCTGTATATAGCAAACTTAAACAACAATTGGGTTGTTCATCTTCTGTAAAAGCTATGGATTTACTTCGTACGAAAAAAAATAATTTCAAGTGTTACTCCACATAAAATCAAGGCTTTTAAAGTATTTATTATAATATTAAACTCCAATAATTGTTTAATTGAAGTGTATTTGTTATATTAAAAGCATTAAAATAAAATAATATTTTATATTTTATTTAAATATCTACAGTGATACTATATTATGTTAATTTTAAATTTGCTAAAAAAACAACAATACTCATTCTCTATTATACCTAATTGATAACATCTTGTCTGGTTCATTAGTTGTTCTTAATTTTAACTTATATATATTGCTTAAAATAGTTAGAAACTATGGTTATATTTGTATCTCCATGTTAATTTATATACAAATCTAAGCATAATGATTTTTATGAAGGAAAAAATTGAGCATTTCAGCTAAAATCATACTTTTAGGGATAGGTAAATATTTAGTGACAATATAAATGGACCTAAACTAACACTAGTAGATATTGATATTAATCACAAGCTACGTAAAGGCTTGATTAAAGATGGTTGTTTCTTAAGACTACTGATACTTGGTCTATTAAATCCTTAAAAAACTTTTTTTAGATAAGATATTTATGATAACTGTAGAAAAACTAGACTCACATATTATTTAATAATTCCTAAATTGTTATTTTACATGCTAGTAAAGGTAGAAATAATATATTTAGTGTTCATTGCCATTAGGCTGTACTACAATTATTGACCTATTTTCATAGCAAAACACGCACGCATTTCATTGCTTTTAAAAGCTTTTTAAACAAAATTTGAGTAAAAGATTGTACTGAATTTATATTAATGAGGAGAATGCGGCAATATACTTACATAATAAAAAGATGTTTAAAATAAGCTAAGCATTTTCTATCACGTCACTAGGACAGACAAATGATGATAAAATTTTGTGTGTAATATTTTATTAGACTATCTATAAAAGTCCAATTACCATAAAAAGTCATAAAAATTTACATAAAAATTAAAATAAAGTTTGCATTAGAATTCCCGGTTTTATTTTATAAAGTTTTTTATTAGTTTTAGGGTCAATTACGGTTAATGTATAGCGTTTAATTTGTAATTTATGATCTATAAAGTCTTCCATGTAGTCGTAGAGCTGATCTTCAGACCACAATTCTTGGAAACGAAACATTTCAATAATTCTTTTAGTTGGATCATTTGAAAGTTTTTCAATAGGAAAGTAATTGACATAGATGCCATCAACGTGTTCTGTGATAGTGGCTATTTTTTTAAGAGCATTGTTATGGATAATGAAATCATTTGGGCAACATTTTTTGACAATATCAATCAATTCATCCAATAACATACTATGAGATGTTTTTGATAAAAGATATTCAAAAAGTGTTTTTGATACCTAAAATTAAGATTATTTATGGATATATTGATATAAAATTTCGAAATAGTAGTCTTAATACCAAAAACTACAATAAACGTATCATAATAATATGTAAATATATTAAATAAAGTTTGTAATCAAAAAAAATATTAGTGTATTATCACCTATCATAATTGAAAAAAAGGTAAAAATAGTGGTGAATAGTTAAGGAAAAAAACAATAATAGTCATATAAAAATGAAACCTTGAAATCATCTACTTCAATTATAATATTTTCATTTGTTATATTATCAGCATTGCATTTAATAGTAGCATGAAGTTTTATCAGTACATGATCAATAATACATCTATCATAATTAAATAGAAATTCATATATTTCTTTTATAGGGCATAATTTAGATTGATAATTCATACGAATCATCACTTGAAGAATATCAATAAGAACATTGGCACAAAATTTTAAATCAAGGATTGCCCATGAATCAGAAGGTTTATGATAAAAAGCACCAATATCATTTAATACATTTTTAAGTTCTAATTCACTAATACAACATTTTTCAATAAGTTTTTTTACATTAAAAAATGGACCTAATGCTTCAAAAGATAATTCTTTATCCATAGTAAGAGTATTATTCATTAGAACACGTTTTATAGATGTTGGATTAGGTGTTATTTTTTCTACATTAATTAAACTACTGCATTGGTTGACTATATCACAATATACCATATTCTTGTTATCCTTAATTTCGCTATCAGTTAAGTTTGTAACAAGTAACATGGTAGTTGAAAGGTTATGTGTATTAAGTTGATATGTTGAATCATTACAACATAAATAACAATTTTTATCATTATCCCAATAAATAGACATATTATGTTGTTTTGACTTAATTTTTTCATTCAATTCATGAGTAACCTTTAGTATTTTCAGCTGTGATGGATATATATTGTTGATCATATTTTGTGATAATCTATCAATTTCATATATCTTATTATTTTTTGGTAATATTTTTGCAATTTTAGCTAGATTTAATGCATTTAAATAGTTTTCATTGTCATCTATCTCGCCCATATTAATACACAAATATTTGGCGCAAGCGCGAGAAAAAAACCTCAATAACTTATGAAAAATATTTAATTTTATATTTTTCACCAAATTCATCTACTTTAGAAATAATATAATCAAGTATTTGTTTATTGTGACCAGCAGAAATACAAAATCTACATCTAGAACCAGCTAATGCAGTAGCAGGAAATCCAACTATAACTGTTCCAATATTGTTTTTCTGCATAAACATTGAAAATTCACTTAAAAATTATGATAAATATTTTATTTTAAAAATTATCAGTATACTGAGTAACACCAAAAAGACCAAAAACTAATGGTACAACTGGAGAATCATCATCACCTTCCACAAAGAAACCACGTTTAATGAGTTCATTACGAAAATATCGTGTATTTTCATGAAGTGCTTTAATTTTAATAGCACCATGACTTGTTATAGATGTATCCATAATTTGTTTTAATGCACTTAAGCATTGAGCTGCAACAGGAGGAGCCATACAATTAGCATAATAGGAACAATAGGAATTACTTCGTATATAATCCATAAGTTCCTAATGATTTTAAATAATAGAAATTTTAGATAAAGAAAAGTTTACCTTAGTACCAGCTAAGTATCCACCAGCAGCACCAAAGCTTTTGGAAAATGTACCCATCAATATATCAACATCTTTAGGATTACAATTGTGATAGTCAACAATTCCTTTTCCATGTTTTCCAATAGCTCCAATACTATGAGCTTCATCAACAAATAAATACACCTAAATAAAAGTGATAAATAATATATTAGTTTCATATATAAAATAGATACTACACAATGGACTTACATTATATTTTTTTTTAATCTCTATTAGTCGTGGAAGATTTAAAATAGTACCTTCCATACTGTATATTCCTTCACAAAGAATAAAAATTTTTTTCCATGGTCTATGTGTACGAGGTTGACCTTCAATTATAGCTTTTCTTATCATACTTTCAAGTGTATCCATATCTTTAATAAAGATTATAATGAAAATAATTGATTTAAATAGAAATATCGATACCATTATGTGGAAATACATAAACTTTTGATCCAGTTGATCTTGCTCCTAATATGATAGATGCATGATTGTATTTGTCACTAAAAATAGCACATCCTGGTTCAATAAATGCAGGTATATTACAACTATTTGTAGCAAAACCCATTCCAAAACATATTGCTGCTTCTACACCTAAAAATTTGGCTAATTCTACTTCAAATTCATCTAACACTGTCGTTTGCCCTATTTAATACATACTTAGCTAGAGTTATTTAGTATATAAATTGAATAAATTGTATAATCTTTAATATTACTTACCAAAATCAACATATGAACTAGTTGATGAAATACCTATGGTATTAATTGAATGGATTACATCAGAAATACAAGATTCATCAGGCCCACCATAACCAAGATAGTTATATGATCCAATATTTATCATATTTTTAGTGTTACCAGTCAATCTTTATATTATAATATGGATTTTACATGATATGAGTAGAATAATTAATATTACTTTAGATCTCCATTTTGTAATTTTTCTCTTTCCATTGTTTCAATATTGATAGAAGCAGGACCCATTATTGGTACACCCCATGATATTTGAATTCTTTTAAATATATGTCGATAAAAAAAATTGTCAAAATCTTTAAACAAAGGTACATAATCCTATTAAATAACAATTTTAACATAGTGTATTCAAATAATTACTGGATTGATTGGATCTTTGTTGGATAATGAATCATTAGTAAACAACCATGAAAGTGTATCAAAAATATAACCTACTGCAACTAGTAATGCTATATTTAAGTAGACCAATAAATTGGGAATAAGTGGTAATTTCTTTGGTATATTTTTTATTTCTTTATTCATCACAAAATAATGTTTTATCTAAAAATATTTTATAAATAAACTTCCCATATATATATATTATATTTGTGATTGTATTGAATATATGGCATACAAATTAGCCATTTCTATAATAAATCTATTCATATAGTTTTAATAATAATCTTAAATTTAATTGTTTTTTCTATCTTTTATAAAAATAAAATTCATAAATAAAAATTAACTATATAGTACTATCTACTACTAATCATATCTAACACATGAAAATAATAGATAGTATATTAATATATATTATAATATAGTTTTGAAATAACGAATATTGGTACAACTTTAAAATACACTATATTTTGGTTATATAGCAACAGTTATAGTAAAAACAATAATAAAATAGTATTACTTAGAAAACCAATAGTTTTAAAAATTGATAACTAAAATGGCTACAAATAAAATAAACATACCTTTAAACAAGTGCTTTTTTAAAAATAAATATACGTCACCTTAAAACCAAAGGGGTTTATTCTTTCACCGAAAAATTACGAAGTAAAATGTCGGAACCAAATTTGTAAAATTTGCGATTTAAACATTATTTTAAATTCTAACCATTAAACATGATGTTAGAGATAAAACTAATTTGAAACATTATAAGAAACTTTATATTTTAAGAATTACCAAGAAAATAATGTTATATTAAATAATTATTATTAAATCATCATAGAATATAATCTTTTAATACTTTTAAAATCTATTATAATTTAATGTAAAATTAACATGAAATCATTTATTTTAAATTAATCAGATTTTTTTTAGCATATTATCAACAATATACTAAAAAGTGTTGTCGTTCAATATCGCATTGTTTCGACGATAAGCTTGTGCAATCTTTTTATTCTATTGAAAGGTTAACTTTTTTAAATGTATATTATTTTAATATTACTTTATTAAATGTTTTTATAATACTATTGATATAAGAAATATTAAATTTATTTTTTTATATGAATATTTTGTTGGTAATGTTTTATAGAGTAAAATTAATTATTTTAGATTTTTCACATGGACATATTACGTTAATTATATGGGGATATGATATAGTTGTACTAAGAAATGAATAATTTCCCATTGTATTTAATAGTTATCTCCATAGATTTGGGTTTTTTAGAAAAAAAATTGAATAAAAGAGTATTTTTGAGTGTAAGAAAAGTCATAGATGATAGTTTTTTTTTGATAGCATTATTATTCATAAATTTTGCGTTTTATAGTGTAAATAATTGCTTAATTAAATTTAAAAAATTTAATTCAAGGTTGCAAGTAAAATTTGACTCATTAAATAGTTACTGTTGTGTATTTATTATAATTTTTAATTTATTTTACAACTACCACTTATGATCATAGATATTTGATATTAAAGAGCATTCTTGTTCTATAAATTTACTATTATTGTAAAATATGATCAATATATTAATAATAAAAATAATTTCAACAATATAAATATAAGTAAATGATATTAAGTTATTTGATTGGTTATAAAATTCATGAAAAAATGAATGTTATTATTTAAATATGGGAATAGGGGTATATTTTGTAAAATTCAATAAGGGAAATAGTAACCTCTATTGCATAAATAAAAGTAAACTCATATGAACAATTAAAAAAATAGTTAAAAAGAAAAAAATTAGTAAATAAATGCTGATATTATTTTTATTAGATAGAATATTTGTATATATTTTTATAAAATATAAATAGAATAAATTAAGCTTAAATAGAAATATTTTTAATGTAACAAATATTAATATATATAATAATAATTCCTTTGAAAAAAAATAATGAAACAATTGGGGAAAAAAGATTAAATTTAAGATTAAATTATTGATCTATCTTGAGTGAGTAGAAAGAAATTGTAGCAATATGTTTAAAAAAATACTATTATTTATAGTATTTATTTGTAAGATAGTTTTCAGCTATAGAAATATACTTTTTGGTGAAGAAGATTCATTTATTATGAGTCTTATTGATGGATATATGCTTGAAGAATATGGTTCCACATATTTTGGATTTGCAATAGGTTTTAAAACAAATAATGAGTAATATGAAATAAAGCATTATTTAATTAAACAATAAAATTAGGTTACTTGTGTCTGCTCCATTATCAAGAACCAATATTTCTAATGTATATGCATTAGGAGAAGTTTTTAGATGTAAATTTCCAAATCAAATAAAAATAAAAGAAATATGTTTTAAAAAATTGGAAAATTTAACAGGTTAAATTACTATTATGTTAAGTTTATTTAATTTTAATTCTAGAAAAATTTATACAACAACCTAAAGGAAATAATTTAGTTGGATATTCAATAATGTCAATATCACCAGATAATTTTTTTGTAACTATAAGAATATACAATAGTTTAGGCTAAATATAGCTTAGATTTGTGCTCCAAATTATTTTTTACTGGTTAACAATCGTACATCTATTGAAAATTGTTATATCTACAATTCTAATACGAATATACTATCTCCAGCTAATTTACTACGTATTTATTTCAATAAATTAATAAAATAAATAAATAAATCTACTATTTTTAGATAGAGGCAATACTGGAGGATTACTCTATTCAGATGGAATAAGCAATTGTATATTGGTGTCTATATTTGCACATTATGCCCCGTATATTATTAAATAAAAAAATATTTCTATATCACTTATTTAAATTTATATATTAAGTGCATATACAGAATATGTTTGTTATGATATTCAACCAAATGGAGAATTCATTCGAAAACAATATTATGGATTCTATTTAATGGGTTTTGGTATTATTAATAATTTCATTAAAGCTTTTATATAATTTATAATACATAAATTTTATTTTTTATAAAATAAACAGAAATAAATGACTATAATTAAGGTAAATATATTGATTTAAATAATTATTACAAATCAAGATAATTTTATAATTATATTTAAACCAAGTTAAATATATGTATTTTAATATACTTTTAATTTAATAATGTAATTTATTGAATAGATTTAATAAAAATACATTAATTACCATAATATTTATACCAATTAATATAAAAATAGTATTAAATAATAATATTTAATGTAATTATTGTAGTATGGAAGGATATTATATATCATAACAATGGAAATGAATGTAAATATTTAATTAATTAACAAAATTATAATAACTTTTATAGATTTTTTTCAAGAAGCAATACCTTTTCAAGTATCTCAAATGAATCATGTAAATAATTAGAGTTTAATATACATTTATCATTATAATAATGATTAAAGATACATATTGTTCATAATTCTCCAACATTTTCAAATAAAATATTTCAAAAAATATTATCTGATGATGATGGAACAGTAAATGATTTATTGAATTCAATTATAATAATTAATAAAGAGAAATGCACATGTAGCTGAAAGTATATTAATTGTAAAAAGACCAAATCAGTAATTATTTATAATTTTATAGTTATTTATCATTTTTATAATAGAAAAGAAATATTTATATATACTGCACCTTATACACATTATGGAAAAGGAATTGTTTTTAGTCGTTCAGATATATTTCTTCCAGAAACAGATAATATTGTAGTTTATGGCGAAAATAAAGGTGACCATTTTGGTTATTCAATATGTTTAATTGGAAATATTGATGGAAAATTTGATAAAGGTATATATATATAATACTTGAATGATAATTTAATTGATAGATCTTGCTATTTTGGCTCCATATGGTGGAATAGACAATAAAGGAGTTATATATATTATATCCATTCTAGATGACAATATTGATACTAAATTCTTTTCAGTATACAATTCAATAAATATTAATCTATTATTATATTTATTTAAATTATAAATATATTTTATATTAATTAACATTAAAAAAAAATATAATAAATATTATATTTATTTTTATTATTTAAAATAGTAATTAGAATGACATTAATTTAATAGTAAAATATAGAAATCTCCATTAAGTGAATATTATCCTGATTTAAATGATGATATAGTAGCTTATAAAATATATGGGGATTTGGATATAAATGGTGATCTTATAAATGGTATATAATTGAATATATTATTTATTATATAATTAATAAAAAAAATGAAATAGATTTATTAGTATCAGTTTCTACAAAATCAGGAGATGTTAGAGGTTTAATGTATGTACTTTATTAAATATAATTAATTTGAATATATAATTTCTAGTGTAAAATTACCAATGATTGTTGCAATTGAAAATGCAACAAATAAACTTGAATATAATTATCCTGGAAAAGGTTGTAATAAGATATATCCTCATTTTTATTGGTATAAATTTTTTTTTACTAAAAAGTGAATATTTTTAATATTTAATATTATTTGAATTTATATTATTATGCTTTTTATAATAAATATGTATTAATTCAATATTATATCCATTTAAAATAATTATTTTAGTAATAAACTACAAATAAAGTTCCTTTTACATTTCTCTAATGATTCAATTTATGATATAAATAAACTTAATATTCAAGGTAAGTAAATGTAATGAAATAAAATAATATATTTTTAGGATTTTTATTATCTGTCAACTTAATTACTCCTGCAAAATTTAGTGATTACTATAGAATTTCTACTAATTCAAATATTAGCACAAACTTGCAATCTACAGAATATTTTGATATTGTAGAAAACAACCAACTTGTTTCATATATAAATATCAATGTATACGCTGATCAATACCTAAATTTTAATGATATTGATAATGTAAACATATCATTTAAAATTGATAATCTCAATAATATAAATTATGAACTTAATAAATATCATGTGATCTTTGATTCATTTACATATGAAGCAAGATTTATTCATTCATATTGTCTTTACCCAACATTACAATGTGGAGCAAATATTACTCTTCAACGTGCAGATTTTAAACTTCAAAAGTATATAAATATTAATAAAAGTAATAAAATTAATTTTCTTTTTAAAAGTGGTATAGATAGACTTGTTATTGGTATTGCAAACATGATTATGCTAGAATTTGAGTTGATAAATAGCGGTAAACCATCTTATGGAGTTGGTATAAATCTTGTATTATCAAAATATTTAATTTTTAAAACATGCTCTGCTCCTGGATTTAGTGTATTATTTTGAATATTTCAATTTTTTTAATGTAAAATAATATCATTCTTTAATAGACTAATAATACCTCAATATTATCAAATACAAATAAAACTATTGTTTCAGTATTTGGTCGTGGAAATTTCGATAACTTTGTATATTTATTTCATTTTTATTATATAAACTATAAATATTATTAAGATTAAAATATTTTGTTTTATAACTACAGAACCTGATACATATATAAATGAGACACAATCAATTATCTATTCGATGTATTTTGATATTATTTGTTTTTAAAAATTTAATAATACTATAGCTATGATTCTAACACATTTAATAATAACTCAAAAGTTACAAATGATGAGATTTTTGAAATAGAATGGAAATGCTTGATAACATATAGCTTAGAATCGTATGTTTTTTTACTATTTATCGTGAATTATTTAATAAATCATCAAAAATTCAAAATTTTTAGTTATTATTGTTGTATTTTTAGTAAATATATATATAATATTTGTATATAGAACATTCTCAGATAATAAAATTGTTATTGTTGGTCCACAAATATCAAATCTTCTTTTTCAACATCGCATTGCTGTAAAATTTACATTTTAAATAAATATTTAATATGTTAAAATATAAAGATAGTAAATTATGGACCTTCATCTTCACAAAATGTAAGCATTCGTTATATCAAAAACAGTTATGAAAATCAAAAATCATTCATTAATATAAAAAATATTACAGTATTTTTAGTATATTTGTAGAAATTTAATTCAAATAAATATATATATAGTGTAATAATATAACATACTATTATAATGATGGGTCTGAAATAATAGATTGCATCGCATATGATTGTAAAAATGAAGCAGCCTATTTTGACTGTAAAATGGGCTTATTGAATAAATTTTCAACTACTGAGTTCTATATCACTTTTAATATTTTAGAATCAAGCTTTAGTTATTTTGTAATTTATTTTATTTATTTCTTTATTATTATGTCTTATTTAGAATAATTCAGCAAATGAAATATACATTTACAATAACGTTGAAGTTATTTCTGATAATTGTAAAGTATTAGGGGAATCAAAAATAGTATTTTTATATAATTATTAACAATCATATAAAAGAATTAGAGCGAATTAATACTTACTGGAATCATGCAAAAAGGAATTAAACTCTGGATACTAATTGTAGCTATTGTTGGATCAATTCTATTTGTTGTTGCTATAATTATTGGACTCTATTGCGTAATTAGTTTTATACATACAACATAATAAACTAAAATTTGATTTAGTGTGGAGTTTTTAAAAAGAAAACATTTGAATAGTAGCCTGAATCATTTATAAAACGCTATTATTTGTTTTGATCGTAATTATTACAATTAATTTTAGCTAAAATTTACTATTATCCATTAAAATAAAAATATTTTCAAAGATTATAAACATTAAAATTATTTTTTTTATAATAACATTATTTATAGCATGAAATTGTATAACATCATTCAAACACATTTTTGTATAAATTTCATGTTAAAATATAGTTTATTTTTATTAAATAAGTATTTTATTAAAGTTTACACTTACTTAAGTATATTTCTTCATTCTTACTTTTAATAATTGAATCTAAATGCTATAATTTTTAATAGAAAAATAATATTTTTTATATAAAATTAAAAGCATGCTTGCTATCAAAAATTTACTATGCTTTCATATCCATTCCATTGTAGAGTTATTACTTTATTAATAGAACATGAAAGAATACTTTGAAACATTGATTATTGTAGATTGCATCATAAAATTTTGATTTTTTTACATTAATTATTTTCAAAATAGTAAAAATATTGTATATGTTATAAAACACGCCTTTTAACAATAAGAAATTATTATTTATACTTAAAAAGAATTTTATATGGCTATTTTATTAATTTATAAGTGAAATAATATTATTAAATGAATAAATTTTTGTTATTAAACTACAAACAAACTCTATCATAAATAATATTAATCACTATGTTTAAAACATATATCTATTGGTATGGAATGAGTATGCGATAAGAAATAATTAAACTACTTTATTTAAATATTGTGAAGATAAAATTTTATACTTTTGGGGGATATAAATTAGAGGTGCGAGACTCATATAAAACCCTAATATTAATTATTAACCTTTAATATATTTTATTTTTAGTTTCATATATAAATTTTTTAATTAAAAAAATAAGAAACATTTATTATATTATATTATTAAAAAATTATTAGTTGACTTTTTTTAGGAAAAATCACTTATAAAATCACTTTTATCAAGAGAATAATTAATATATGTTAAATAAAATTCAAGGATATATTATAAAGAAAGATTTTACCAATATATAGTTTATTTTATGATGAATTATTATCATTGAATAATTTTGAAAGAATAATGTTTAGAAATATCAAAAAAGCCATTATTTTATTCATACAATCTCAGTGTTGTTAATGCATTACAAAATAAGATTATTGAAACTAATTATTAAAAATAATAAAATGATAATATATAAATTTTTATTCATATTATTATTATTATTAAAATATACTTATAATATAAGAAATATTATTTATGGTGAGCGAAATTCTTTTACATTAAAACTTAATGACGAATATGCTACAAATAAATATGGATCTCCTCTATTTGGATTTTCTATTGCTCTTAAACAAAATAAAAAGTTGATATAAATATTTATATTTTTTATTTTTAATCTTTTTAAGATTAATAATATCAGCTCCACTAGCAAATTCATATAGATCAGACAATGATCCTGTAGGAAGAGTGTTTATCTGTGAGTTTCCACAAGTTCTTCGTAAAATAAGTACATGTACTGATTTTATTAAAAATTTAGAAGGTAAATTTTAAATTAATTTAATATAATAAATTTACATAGAAAAATATGAAAATAAACCACCAGGAACACTTTTACTTGGATATACCATAAAATCAATTTTACCAAACATATATTATGTAATTATTTATTTATATGCTATAAATATAAGATTTTAAGATTTGTGCTCCTAATGCATTTATTAATGCTGATAATTCAAAACAAAAACTAGGCTGTTATATATATGATTCTGATAATGATACATTTTCTCCTGGAATTCGATCAAGTATAGTTTAACAAAGATTATTATTTTTTAATGATTATCTTAAAAATTAAAGCAAGCTTCAGTAATATTGGTGCTACTGCATTTTCATATGGAAATGATGGCTGCATATTTTTAGGAAATCAACATACCACATTATTGTATTTTAATTAATATATATATAGATGAACTTTTAAAATTCTTTTTATTAAGTTCAAGATATATGGTATATGCTTGTTATACACTTCAACCGAATGGTACATATACAGCATCAGATATTAAATATTTATCTACTCCTACTTATGGTATAATATTTAAAAATAAAATTATATCTTATAAAAGTATAAAATTAATTTTTGTAAAAAAGGCTGGCAAGATATAATATATTCATTTAACGAAGGATATAGTAACAAAACATGCTAGTATATATTAAAATTATATACTAAAATTGTAGCTATTTTTCAAAATTCATGTCCATTTGATACTCAAAATCAAAATTGTGTAAATAAATCAGTTAATATTTTAATTTTAATATTGGTTACAAAGCTTTTTATAACTTATTACAAAAATACAGTTATCAATTCAACAATTACCACAATTTTAACAAAAGAAGATGGATCAGTATCTATTTATATTATATACTATATATAGCTAAGTCATCATATTATTAAGAGAAATTCACATGCTGCTGAAAGTATAATTTCAGTTAAAAGAGATAATCGGTACATTTTTTAAACATAAACTGTATATGAATATTGAAAATTATTATTAAAGAATGACATTTTTTATATATACATCACCTTATGTTGCATACGCAAAAGGGATTGTGTTTAGCAGACATCAATATGCATTATTTGGTGATACTAGTGTGACTATTTACGGGGAAAAACGTGGAGATTATTTTGGTTATTCTATATGTTTAATTGGAAATATTGATGGATTATATGATCAAGGCAAACAATTTTAATGATATTTACATATTATTAATATTATTGGGTTAGATCTTGCTATCTTAGCTCCATATGGAGGAAAAAATAATAGAGGAGCACTTTATATTGTTTTGCTATTTTATGATCATATTGATACTAAATATTTTTCAGTACTTATCTAAAAACATATTCTTATAAATATGTTGATAAAATAATAAAAATCTATATCTAGATAACTCATTTATCTGATTATTATTCTGATTTAACTGATGATGTGATTGTTTTTAAAATATTTGGAGAATATGATATAAATGAAGATAATATTAATGGTATTCTAATAATAATGAAATCATCTAAATATATTACTAGATTTATTGCTGTCAATAGCAACTAACAGAGGTGATATCCGGGGTCTCATGTAAATATTATTGTTATCTATGTGTAATTATTTGTTAATATAGTTTAAAACTACCATTGAATATATCTCTAGAAAACAATATAACCAAACTAAATTTTAAGTTTCCTGGTGAAGGATGCAACAAATTGATAGAAGGATTTTTTTGGTACTTATTTTTAAAAAATGGTTAATTTGATATTTATTAAAAAAATTATGCTTTTATTTATGATGGAATTAATAAGAATAATTAGTAAGATAAATAATTGACATGATAATTTTAAACTAAAATAAAATTTTATCTTAATCATTAATTTAATAAAATAAACATCTTTTTTATATTTATTATATAATTTAGAAAAAAACATTACATCTTTATGTTAAAAAATATATTTATAGCAAAAAGAAATGATATGCTTATAATTTTTTAGTTGTATTTAATAAATTAAGCTACTAAATATGTTAAAATTTTTTCAATATTTATTTAAATGAATAATTTTATAGTAATTCATATGATTTGAGATTTAATTTAATGTTTACCAATGAAACACTATATAATATAAGCAAGCTTCCATTTCAAAGTAATTGTAATATATTTTAATTCTGAAATAATATGTTAAATATTTTAGAATTAAAACTATATATTGAAATTATACCACCAATACAACAAAGTGTCTATTTTAGATTATTAGATAGTGGAAGTTTATCATTTAATCGACAAACTGAGCTTTTATTTGATAAAGTTGATAATAAAATGTTATATTCAGTCACAACGTTGTATATATATGCAAGCCAATATGTGAATTTTACTTCAATTAATAATGTAAAAGTAACTCTTAAAGTTGAAGAAATTGAAGAACAAAATTATCAGCTAGAAAAATATTTAATACATAATGATGAAAAAGTGTTTGAAATTAGTTTAAAAGAAACGTTGTGTATTTATACATCAACTAATTGTGGTGTTAAAATATCTCTTACAAATTTAAACTACACCATAAGGAAGTAAAGAATAAATAATGAGAAAATATTTTATTAAATAATATTTTAAAGTGCTGGAAATAAATTACAATTAGGAAGAGTGAATATTGTAACATTAATAATTTCATTAAATAACAATGGTATGCCTTCATATGGTGTTGGAATTAAATTAAGACATTCCAAATATTTGTCATTATTAGCATGTGGATCAAATGAATTTAGTGTAAATTAAAATAAAATTATGATAATAAATATAAAATTTTATAATAAAAGATACAAATTATTGAAAATAATATGATAAATGATCAAGGAATGGTGAAAATATTTAGTAGAGGGAATTTTACCAATAATGTATCAATATTTAAACAATTAATAATATAAATTTTATTCATTACTTAACAAGATAAATATATATTGTTATTTTCGAAGTGATAATATTATTGAAGATGTAGAATATGAATCGATAACACTTGATGTGTAATTTATTTTGAACTTAAACTATTAGATATTACTATTTAAATTTATTTTTATAGATATGATTCATATGTATTTGATGATAAGTCATTAGTTATAAGAGATGAAACACTTTATCTTGAATGGATTTGTCAATCTAAATATTTGATTGACTCGTATTTTAAATTAAATTATATAAAATTTATTATTTTTTACAATAAATCAATCAATTTTAGTTTTTAATAATATTTTATTTTAATTTTAATAATCTATTGTGTTAATTTTATATTTAAAGTGCTATATCTGAAGATAAAATTGTTGTTGTTGGTCCTCAAGTATCAAATATTACAATTAGACATCGCATAGCTGTATTTTATTAAATTATTATTAATAAAATGTTAAAATAAAATTTATCTTAGATACAAAATTTTGGTCCAGCAGATTTTTCTAATGTTACTTTAACTTATATGAAACATAGCTATGAACTTCAAAGAGAATATATTATGATACAAAATATTAGTGTAATTATTTTTATCTTGATATATAATAAAATTTATAAATAAAGTGTGAGAATATTACATTTTACAATTCAAATGGTTCAATAATGAGTGATTGTAGTAATAGAGATTGTTTAAACCAAGCATTTTATTTTAAATGTTTTATTAAAAATATCACAAAATTTGAAACTGAAGAAATTATTATTTTATTTCATGTCCGTATGGATGCTTACTTATATTTTGTAATTATTATCATATAAAATTGAATAAATTATATTTAAATATTATTTAGAACAACACATCTCAAGTAGTTAATATTGAAACAGATATTACAATAGATGTTCCATCATGTAATGTATTAAATGCAACCCAAAGAGTATATTGTACCAAATAATTTATATTATAAATAATATTTATTAGAATGTATTTACATTGGAAGGGGCAAAAATCAATACACTTCCTTTATGGATATTGATTGTTGCTATAGTTGGGTCAATTGTTGTTGTAGTTGCAATAATACTTGGGCTTTATTTTGTAATTATTATTCATACATTAAAGTATTAATTTTATTATTAGGGTGGAGTATTTAAAAGAAAGTCATTTTCATCATAAATTTTAATGAATTTACAATCTTAAACTAAATAATAATTTAAATTAGTGTTTATTAAAGTAGTCAATATATTTTAGTGTATTAGAAATATATTTAAAAAATTTATAGCATAGAATAAAATAGATAACACGTTAAAATTGTATAATAATAGGCTAAAATATGATAGAATACAAATTATTTACCCCTTTAAATCGTACTATTTAGTGAAATTTCTCATTATTTTTATTATAATTTAACTTAATAAAAAAATTTAGATATTAATTAATTATTATACTTATAGAAATGAAAATATAAAACCACTATAAATGTGTATAATATTATTAAATAAACTATTCTAATTGTTGAAAATTTAGTTTCTAAAAGATATGTGGTAAACTATCACATATATTACAGACTTATTTGTTTTTATAAACAAAAATCAAGTAAGAATTATAAATTATAGTTATAATTCATAGGGATTTGTTACTTTACGTTTAAAATGAATATATCATAGATAATACATAACATTATAAAATGTTAAGGATACATTTTTTTTTACAAACTTTAATACATAAAGATTAATTTTTAAATGACAATTAAGCACAAAATACCTTACAATAAAATTATTAAACTTAACAGTAATAAAATATATACTTTTATGGAAAATAAAGTGTCAAATATGTAATTTTACTTCATTTTTATGGAATCAGATTATATTTTATACATTACAATTTAACAATAAAATGATTATAATAATATTTAAATAGTATATGATATGTTTGTTCATAAAATAATAATGTAAATGGTTATAAAAAGTCCTTTTTAATATTTCTAGTTATATTAATTTTAATTTTTATGTGGTTAATAATTTTATAACATATTTAGATTAAAACTAGAGATTGGTGTTAAAGATTAGCTATACTTTTGTGTGTGAAATCATTTATTTTAGACTTATCATGTATATGAAATAAAAAACTATATAAATAAGCTATTATTTAATTGAAAAAAATACTAAATATTTAATTTAAAATAAAAATCACATATATATTGGTAATCAATACGTATTCATTTAATGTTATTAGCATACTATTTAATCAAAAATTAAGTATGATTATTATATTTTATTATAAAATATAATAATCAACTTATAAAAAAAGAAATTTTATATGACAAATTTTGTTGGATAAAATGTTTTCAAATAATAATAATAAAAATATCAGCTTATTGTTATGTTAAAACACGATTAGATCATTGATAGAATTTTATTTGTTTTGATAGTTTCTATAAAATGTTTAAATTTAAAGATAATAATGTAAGTTTTTTAGCTTCAATAATATATGCATCAATAATACTGTTTGTGAATATTGCTGTATGTTTTACCATGTTGGCTGTTATAATAAAAAGTTCATTGATAACAAACCCTATACAGAAATCAAATTTTGTAGTTTATCTCATTAACTTTATGCCTATTATTTTGATACCAATTGAAATTTGGGGGCATTATTTTGATAGAACCTATGGTAGTATTCATTTGTGTCGTTTCAGTGTCTTTTTAAATAATATGTACCTTTATACATCAACCATGATGCTCACATTAATATCATTCTATCGCTATCTTGTAATAACAGATGCCGCAAAATTTGAAACAGCAGCAAAAAGATGTACATTAATTATTTTAATTGTGACATTATTGTCTATTGAATTAACTTTACCACATATATTTCTTTATACTATCTATATGGATGAAAATCATTTAGAAGTATTATTTTCTAATTATTTTTAAATATTTGATATTAGGTATGTAATATAAATCAAAAAAGAGACCTTGTTAAAAAAATTCTTTATACTATTCAAACTGTAATAACTTTTATTGTACCGATTGGAATTACTATTTATGCTTATACTGCTATCTATTCTATTCACAAATATCTACAAGATTGTATTGATTTTAGATTTCGTTATAATTTTGATAATGAAGATAATGGCAGCTATGTATGATTATCATTTTAAATAATAATATTGATATTCCTATTTTTTTATATATCTATATAGTACAATGAAAGTCAGCGTGAACAACTTAAAAGACCAAACTATTTTAATAAAGTAACATTTTACATGGTAATGAATACAGCAGTATTTCTTATATTATGGTTACCTTATTCTATTGTTAAATTGTTAACAGTTTACAATATATATATATCACAGAGAATCTTTGCTGCTGCAAATATGATACAGCTCTTATTTCCTTTGTTATATTCCATACTTCATTTAGTGTTTGATAATAAACTATGTAGTGCATTCTTTTCTCTTTTCCATTGTTAAATAGTAAACAATAATTATATAACTAAATTGTGTTTTAGATATATATATTATATTTAGTTATACGACCATTTATTTTTTTTTGAAAAAATAATTCATTCTAAATAGTCGATTATATTAATATAAAATCAAATATTATTATCATTTATTTTTTAATATTAATATACACATTGAAACTATTTTAAAGGTAAGATTATATAATAATAAGGGAATAGATAAAACCCCCTTGTTAATATTAAGGTATCTCAGTATTTTATTAAATTGTCATATTTTATACAAAAATTTTAATTGATAATATAAAATTTTACATTTTCTTGCATATATTACAATTAATTACCAATTATTTCATATAAATAATCAAAAAAAACTATTTTATATTTAATAATATTAGTATTATAGTAATTATTTGTATAAAAGATTTGAGGCTAATTTAAAAAAAAAATGAAAATAAATTATTTTATTATAGTTTTAAATATAATAAAAACCTTTGTATATCTTGATGATACATTTTATTATCGCGATGGATCATTTGTTACAGGAATTAATCAATTATATAGCAAATCTGAATATGGATCATCATTGTTTGGTTTTGCCATACAAAAAACTCCGAATAATAGGTTTATTTTAGTTTAAAAAAATATTTTTTTTTATATTAGAGCTTTAGACTATTAATATCAGCGCCTTTAGCTAATGTAGATGTTGAAAATACAAATGGAGTAAAAGGAAGAGTGTTTCTTTGTGATTTTCCAAAAGATATTAATAAAAATGAAACTTGTCTATATCGTATTTCTCAAATTGATAGTAAATCAAATAGTTTATATACAATCGTATAAATTTTCATTTATTTTAAGATCTATATGAATTAGAAACACCAATAAATCTATTAATTGGATTTACCATTAATAAAATATCCAATTTAGAATATATAGTAATAAAAAAAAATGTAATCACATTTAAAATAAATATATTATTATTAGATTTGTACTCCAAATACACCAATGTATAATAGAGATTACAGTAAAAATATATTCAATTGCTATCTATATAATATAGATAGAAAAACAATCCAAAATGCTTTAAATTATGGTATTATAACTGTTAATTTTATTGTTAAATGATTTTAGTATACACATCCAATTATGGAAGTATAGCATTTGTAGAAGAAAATAATAATTGCTTTATAGTTGCATCCATGGAATATACACTGATGTAAATAATAAATTTAAAATCAATATTTTACTCATTATAGAAATGAAAATTTAATACAAATATGTATGAGAAAAGAGTCGAATGGAATTTATACTGATCCAAAGGATGAGATGATTCGCTTGGGACCTAACTGTATCTGAAATTTTCCATCTTATCTAATCAATTTATATAAATTATAGTTTGGAAAGATATTATTATTAGTAATTATAATAATAAAAGTAAATGAAAAAACTATATATAAGAGAATTTATAATGTCTTAAAAAGAAAGCTACATAATATCTACTCCATACATAGTTGGAAGTCCTAATAGTGTAAGAAAAAAAAATACTATAAAGATATACATAATAAATTTACTTAGTTTATTTATTATATTTATAAATGAATATATTATAAATAGATGAATAATCGTATATTTTATATTAATATATGAATAAAATTATTAAATATATTTTATTAGTTTTTTTTAATAATTTGAATTTAATTATTTTATTTAAAATAGATTTATATTGAATATTACTATAAATATGATTTTACCATGATTTATTTTATGAAATAGGTAACCATGATAACATTATATAATGATAAAGAAAATATTGCATCATTAATTCAATTAATTAATGCAAAGAATGGATCAGTATTACTCTTATTAATATAGTGACTCTATAATCATATGTATATTAGAGAAATTCACATGTAGGATATCAAATACTTAAAGTTGAAAGAAATTCATTGTATATATATACTACAAAAGTTATATAATAATTAATTTAATATAAAGAATACCATTTTATATTTTTTCAGCACCATTTGCAAAACTTGGAACTGGATTAGTTATAAGTAAACAAGAAAATCATTTGTCATTATCAGCTGTATCAGAAGGTGTTATTATTAATGGAGAAAAACCAGGTGATCATTTTGGTTATTCAATTTGTTTAATAAAAATAAAACATTATATTCAAAGTAAACAATAAATTTCAATTTAATTAATATATATAAAATAAAAAGGTCTTGCTATATTAGCACCTTATGGAGGAAATGATAATAAAGGGGCTATATATTTAGCTTCATTAATGGATACTAAGCTTGGAATTATATATTCTGTAATGGATACCATTAATTATCATAGTATTATGAATAATATTAATTATTCTTTTAGAAAACACTCCTTAGTGAATTTTTTAGTGATTTAAATGAAGATTTAATAGTTTATAGTATATTTTCAGAGTTTGATATTAATAATGATGGAATACAAGGTTAATTAAAATATATTTTATGTTATTTTAGATATAATATAGATTTATTACTTTCAACAACATGTAATAGAGCTGAAATAAGAGGTCTTGTGTAAATATTTTGTAATCATAGTAGTTTTATCATGTTGATGTGTATTTTTTTTAGTACAAAAGTTCCCATGAATATTTCATTAGGCAAATATAATATATATGATTATTATTTGCCAGGTATGGGATGTTCTATTGAGTATTCAATTTACTATTGGTATGAAATTTTATGTTACATTTATATATCATTTTTTTTAGTAACAGATTAAATATTATAATAAATTTGAGCTTTTTTCAATCAACTTATTATGATATTAGCAAAATAAAATCCTATCCAGGTAATAAGAAGTATTCTATTATAAATTATATTAAAAAATAGAAGCTAAAATAAAATTAAAACCAATTACTAATAAAAAATATAAAAATTATATAAAATTTTATGAAAATGGTCAATTTGTTGATGAATTAAATTTATCTACAATGTTTGATCAAAAAATTAACAATACACTCTACACTAATATATCAATAGATGTGTATGTATCTATATATTTTAATCATTTATTATTAAAAAAATTTGATATTGAAATCTTTGCTCATAATTTTACAATGGAAGAATATATAAAAAATGCATATATATTAAGTTTAAATGAAACTTTAATGGTTATTCACACAAATATACAACCTTGTGGTGCTATAAATATGGGTTGTCAATCACAAATAACACTTGACAATGTTATGTATAGTATAACTGAGTAAAAACATATTTAAATTATTATTATTATTATTAT
>JRUX01000374.1:0-13425 GCA_001407235.2 Kudoa iwatai | reverse complement strand
ATACACATGTCATATTATCTATTTTCTTTATATATCAGTAGCACTTTTTGGATGTTTAATATTTTTTTTCTCAATGCCACCATTTGATTCAAAGATATATTCTATTTGGATATCATTGTTCACACGTATTATCACAATATTAATTCAATAATGATCTATTAATTAACATTAGTAGTTATTATTGTAACTATAAACACAATCATTTGTGGGTATATTTTGACAATAGAACCTATGAATGCAAAAATACAATATGGCCTCTCAATAACGATTCAGTGGATGTGCATATTTATTCGTTCCGTCATTATATGGTTATCAATTTTGTACAGTAATTTAAAGCAGAAACTATTTGATAAATACTCGTTAAATCATTAGCTAAAAGCTATTTATGAGGATAAACCTTTTGGAAATAATTTTATTCTTTTTAAAACAAAAATTATGGTTATTATATTTTATTGAATGAGTGAAAAATCTCATTATTTTAACGTGTTTATCAAAAAGATTTTTTTCAATTAAACTTATAAATGATTTCGGAAAAAGATAAATGTAATGTTATAAACTTATTTTTATTGTATTTTTAATTGTAGAAAGAATTGTCTTAGATTAAAAAAATTGTTTATATATTTTTTCCATATATTATCATCCCTCTGTTCTACTATTGATATTATATACAATAATTAAAGAGAACTTATTTATTTTAAACATGTATTTTGAAATTAATCATTACATTTTATTGCTTTATTATTTAAGGTGATAGCTGATATTAAATTTCCCTTAATAAAAAAAAATTATCGCATAGATACACCACAATAAAACTGTTATATTTATACTAAATACAACGGCAACAGTAAAAATTAAAATGTTTTTTTTATGAAATTTGGATAAAAATTAGTTAATATTTTTTTTTTTAGTTACCACCATATAGTTTAATATAACTAATTTGATTATAATTTTAATATTTAGTTTCTTTATTAATTGTTACTATACCAATATAGATGTAAGATGTTTCATTCTAGTTACTCTCAATTTTTCTATAATTTATGCGTAATTATTAAATATATTATAACAACTATGAATTATTTTATATATGATTTTAAATTAAAAATGCATGATACTATCAAGAAAAAGAATTATATTGTGATTATTATATATTTTATAATTTACATACCAATTTCTATAAATATACTAATTCATTTGCACCTACTTTCTAAAATTAGAATATTTTTATCGCGAATTTTTATTTAATTTTTTTTTAATTTAAAATTTAAGAAATAAAATATTGTTTAGTTTGTGCTAAAATATAAGTCAATAATTCGTTTTCTATTTAAGTAGTTACTATCTCAGTTAAAAATTTATTATTGTTACTAGATAAATCCACGAATATATTATTATAAATTATTCTTATTGGTTTATGCTCTTCTACTAATTGCTCTAGTTTCTATTGATAATTTTGGGTTTAAATTGAATTAAATAAACACATAGTTTTGAATTTGTTTTCAATAAATTCCTTTTCATTATTTTAAAAAAAATTAGCTAATAGGGTCCTTTTCGTGGATGTTTCATTTATGTAATACAGTTTCATACGTAAAACCTCTTATAACATGGAAATGTAGAAAAAATTTATTTTTAAGACATGTTAATATTTTCAATATTTAAAATTTACACTTCTAACTTTCATCAATAAACAATCAATGAAATTATCTACGTATACAATAGTAGTAATTAGTATAGATTTGTGACTGTAATAGTTATAATTAGATATAAACATAAATAGAGAAATATTATTTAGATACCTAAAATGGAATGATACAAATTTTATTAGAAAATAATTATGTATCCTAAATTCCTTCAAATATAATTAATTAATTTAGAATCTAATTTTAATATCATTTAAAATTTTTTTCTTATTTCCAATTAGAGTTAAAATTAAGCATGCGTAAATAAAAGAGATAATCGTTGACAATAATAGTTGTTTAATATCTGTAAAATTTTTCTAACCCAAGGTGTTTTTTTATTTACAAGGTCAAACCTCTGACTAAGCTTCTTATGTTGTGATGTACGTGCTAGTCTGATCTGCCTCATTAACGCTGTAGGCATTCCAGCACCATCATAAGATAACATAATGTTAGCGGTAGTTTAATAATTTAAACCATTAGTTATCCCTGTTTCTGAGCTACTATCTCTCTCAACCATTTCCTCCGATCATCCTCGCAATTATCTCGAAAGTTATAAACATTTTGGCGTCGGTTCTTCGGGTAATGAGATTTTCGGAATTATACCTAGGCCTTTATAACTAACAAAGTCCTTTCTATCTGTTAGCAGTCTCCCGGTACAATCGGTGTTATAACATGTCATAGATCTATGCAATTACCACAGAAATCTCATTATAATTGGATTGAGAGAACAGTAACTCTGGAGACAATGAAATGACTAGGCAGAGATTTGAACTCGCAGCCATTTGACCGTCAGCTCGGTTACCAACACCACGTGCCATTTGTCTGGTACCAACTTTAACTAATCAGGTTTGGATCTCTCTAACTATTATAATTATTGATAAAATCCTTTATAGCACTTAAAATTTTTCTCCTAAGATACTAAAAAAATCTAATAAGAATAGTTTATGCTTTCTTTTGCTAAAGGCTGTTATATTTTAATACATTCATCATCATGTATTTAATTTAGTTAATTCTAATGCTATAATATTATTAATTAAACAACTATATTACAGTTAGCGTAATATATTACTAGCATTCCAATGCGTATTAAATGTCAATAAAAAAAAGGTATTTATACATTAAGTGTGTGAATTTACAATTATAGTTGATGTGTTCCAACTATGGTCCACATATCTTGCCTATGTGAGCGGTAAGTAATTCCTGCATCATTTAGACCTTAAGTGTGTCATAATTTTTCTAAAGGCTTCATTTAAGCATTTAAATGTAATTTATACCTAAAAAACCATTAAACGGGGAGGAGAAAAGCTACAATTACTATTAAGAAGGTGATAGCAAATAAATTTTGATTAGAGTTATTTGAAAACACATTTTTTTTGTTTACAAGGTCAACACCCTGGTGTAACTTGTTATGTTATGAAATTAAGGTTAATCAGGTTCGCTTCATAAACTCTTTAGGAACTGTAATATGATTATAAGATGGTATAATTAAATTCGGATGTGTGTGTGTTTAACCCTCTAAATATTTCTGTTAAGTGACGACTACCATTCCAAATATACCTTATTTAAAATAGAATTAGTTTAAGAAACCGGATAAGCAGGTTTTAGATACATTACTATATGCACTGGACAAATGGCACGCGGGTTAGGTAGCTGGGCTCACAGTCTCATGGCTGTGGGTTCGAATCTCGCCCTGGTCAGTCTAATGCTTCTCTGTTCCTGTACTCTCAATCTAAATTCAATTAGGAAAATCGTGGTAATCGCAGTCGATTATGGCCTGCCATAACTCTGCTTGCAGTGGGAGACTCCTAGTGGAGTGGAAGTCTCAGGAGCTTGTAAACGCCAGAATACAGGGACGAATCTTATTATTTATCTGCAGATCTGACGCACATAAGTACGGCATTCTAGACTAATTCAAGGATGACCAGAAGGGTATGGTAGTGGGTGGTAGTCGCCCTAAAACAAGGATGTCTAGTGAGTTAAACTCTCACACTACGGCATTAAATTATGTCATCTTATGATGATATTACGGTTCATAAAGCGTTTTTGGAGCGATCCTGATTAACCTTAACTCCATAACCCAAAAGTTTTGTCAGGGTTTTGTCCTTGTAAACAAAAACAAACAAATAATATTTCAAGTTTATTTTTTCTTTTTTATTATAAATTAAAATTTAAGCATAAAACAATAATTGATTCCATAGAGACGTTCTTTAATTTATAAAGTTATTTATGAGGCATGGGATTTGATTTCCTTGCAAGCATGCATTAGCGTAGTGCATTTAAAAAGCTATCATCTAATTAGTAAATTAATTTTCTTTGGGTTAAAATAATCATGATTTATAAGTTTTAAAATATACATTATAATTTATGACCAGGTATATAGGACATAAAAAAATATTTTTCAATATATTACTGTAAAATTTGCTTTATTATCTTAAATAATATTTTATAATAAAAATGATTTATTTTTTGTAGAATTAATATTTTAAAGCCTATATGTCAAATTTTTTTAGACATACTTGCCAATAAAATCACAACATTAACTTAGCAGAAAAAAATAGTCCAACCACCGAAAAAATATTGGCAGTGACTATTTTGCTAATTTTCATAGAAACCATTATCAAATTTCATCAATGATATTACAACATACTGCGTATTATAAACAAAGAAGCATAGTCAGGATATACATTGCAAAATTTTCTAAAAACAAGCTAATTGAAAAGAAATCAAAAAAATACAGACCACAATACAGTCTTAATATTTATTTTACAAAAACACCACTTCAAAGCTCTTGTAAAATTATATAATGATCAAATTATTTGTTAGTTCAATAGTCAAAGACAACATTCCTTTTTATAAATCGCAGACGTTAAACCAATTACTCAAAAAAAAATTAGATTAATCAATGCTTTTAATAGAAAAATAAAAATTTTTTTAATATTAAGTCAAAAAAAGCTACAATCATCTATTTAATCAAATTAAGGCATAAAGTAAATAAAATTTTTGTTTGTGTTGCCTCCAAGATAAAGTGTACATAACTTTTACGTGAAAAATACGCATAGTCGCATACGCATGACAATTTTTTTAAATTAATGAGACTTTCATTAACTACCTCTGCGTTTGTCAACCACTGGTTCCCCAGTTCTATAAATATAGCTAATATGCCAAATTGTATTTTTTGTGTGTTAATTATAGATGCAAATAATTTTACATAAATTTTACAAATTTAAGAAGGATGCAATAATTATACTAGACTATGTATGGTTTCCCATATTATTTAGTTATATAAAAATTCGAAATTAACTCATCACTGTGCCTATTTTAATTTGCATGATCAACACACCATCAACCCTATGTCATAACAGTAACTCCCCGAGTATCGACGATCTATAGTGTGTCTTTGTTGATCCAAAAGTGTGTTTAAAAACATTAAATTACTATATTATCCTAAATGTTTTAATCAAGGCATTGATAATACTAAAATATAACAATTTTTATCACAACTTTATTAAAAATGACTTTTTTATGTAACAAAACCAAACTAAAAATAACAACTAACATTCAGTTTTTATAAGGATTAAATTATTTGATGCACCATATGATTTTAATTAAAAATATTTAATTTACGTAAGGCGCAAAGTTAAACCTTGTTATGGGATTAGCCTAGCCTAGAATTTAGTTTTTAGATTTTTACTTATAATAATAAAATGTAATCAGTTAATTTTTTAAATTGAAATTTTTAATTATTGATATTATAATTCTAGCCCATATTGCTTAAAAGGTTTAGAAATTTATGTTTTGTCCACTGTTTATCCATTTATGTTTGGAGTTATCTTTCTGAAAAAAAAAATTTATCAACATTATATTGAAAAGTATTACAAAATATATATTTATCTTTTTGTTTAATTTTACATTTTAATATGTTTTAGTTATTTTAACATTACATGATATATCCCTTTATGTTTATTTAATTAAGTGTCAATATCGGATTAAAATTTAATACCTCCTAGCTTTTCTGAAGATATGAATGCCGTATACGTAAGGCAAACTTTATTTATAATATTTGTAAAAATTATTTAGCTTAAAAAGCTGATAAATGCTTTCATTATTACATTTATGCTTGCTGAGCTTATTTTAATGATTACATCATATCACTTACAGAATATGATACGTATGGAATCAGTAAAGGATTGCTCAAAAATAACACTAGACTCTGGTATGCTAGCTGGATGTTACTATAAAAATACTACTAAAGAGCACGTATGTTACTACGGTGACCAGCTACTGGGAAAAATGCGTAATAATAATACATACCCATAATAGATAACACAATTAACATTCCATTCTTCACTAGGTGGTAACAGAGGTCCAATTATGATAAACGAAAGTTATACCATCAACTCGACTGGTTTCTTTTTTATTAGATTTGAATCATTTCTTTTTTATTTTGACGTTTTTGTATACAAAAATTACTTTAGGAAATAAAAATTTTAAACATCCTGCATTTGTGCCTTTAAAAATTTATTCTTGTAAGGCACATAACAAATTTAGTTTTTCAATGTTTTTTAGTTACAAATACTACCCTTATGGGATATATTTACCATTGTATATATTTCCTGTATTTACTAGTAGCTTTGACTTCATTTTTCAACATGATAATGCTCCTGAAACCATTAAATGCAAGACCTTGTCAAATGGCATTGGCTGTTTATCCATGTACTGTTATGATTTGTAATATTCATTTTTAACTATCATTAGTATTTCTCTTAATGCTTGAAAATTTTCCAATTTGTGGATACATATACCAACTAAAACTGGTGGAAACCGGATTAATAATTGGCATTTCCATAAAGATGCAATGGGTTTGCATAATATTTCGTTCTGTTATCATCATTTTAACAGCTTATAACACCAATATCAAAAAACCCCATTTAAATTTGAATTTAAATGAAGAATCATTTAGTTCTGGTTTTGGGCAACTTACTGCATAAAATAAAATGTTATCTTTGGTGAAACTATATTACCAACGCATAATTTGATCATATAAAATAAATTAACGTTATTTTGAAATCTATTATTTTACCTTACTATGCTGTTAATTACTGAGAAAATTTCACCCACATATGGTTTTTTAATTATACTATTATTTATCTACAATATTAACTGTTTATAAGGGATTTTTTTGAAGACTTATTTCTCTAACATTATTTATATTATTCATCACTCTTTTAGCTCGATTTACTTAAGTGTTCTGCGATCTGATTCAAGTATGTTCATTTTATTTCTTAATTTAAAATTGTTGTACCTTTTAAAAAATTTTGTATATATCAGTTTTTATCATATATTTGGCAATCATATTCAAATGTTTATTCTTTTATCCTCATATTTTAGTAAAAAGTTAACTTAATATGTGATTAAAATAAGTAAAATACATCTAACTGGAAACAACTTCTGATATACTTTTGTGCTTTTTAATATTATTACTCTTTATTAGTTTGTTACAGAGTTTTCTAAATTAATAGGACCTCAGCAAGGATTTACCAGGTTAGTGTGCTTGGGGATTAATTATTAGCTTGATTTTGGTCTGAGATAAACGGCAAATTTAGCAGTAAAGACTGCATCAATGCAGATTTTATAATCTATTCTTAAATTTTTAGGTACTTTAAAAAATTTATCTTTGAGTATAAAATTTGAAAATTAGTTTTTATCATAAAATTGTATATCAGATTTTGTAAGACGCTTTCTAGCAGTTGATAATTACAAAGAATTAATAATAAATTACTAATTATTAATATACAATAATGAGTTACCGGTATAGTCTATGACTAAAATTATTCAACTTTAAGGAATATGTCACCCTATCCAACATTTTATACAAAATAGATGGATTAAAATAAAATTTATATTACTAAAGAGTACGAAATTTTACAAACGCTATCAATCATGTAAAAAATTGTTATTTTACAATTTTTAATACAAGAAAAAATTCCTGTTGCAACTTTATAAGTTGAAAAACTTAAGCTAGTCAAGCCTGTTTCATTAACGCTTTATGTACTGCAAAACTATTGTAGAGCCAATCATTTTTATGCAGTATTTTGATATTTTAATAAGCTAAGCATCCTCGTTTTAGTTCTAATAACACTTCAATTCTACCAAAGGGTCAACCTTAAAGTAGTCTAGGACGCTGTGCATACGAGTCTTGTATCTATGGATACAAGAAATATTTGTCCCTGTGCTCTAGCGTTTAAAAGTCCCAGAGAAATTTCTATACGTTAGCATTCTCTCACTGCCGGCAGAATTATAAAATACCACGGATTTCTTCAATCTCCACAGTGTATCCACATAAAATTGGATTGAGAGTGCAGCAACCTTAGAGGAGGTAGACTGATTGAGGCGAGATTGAGCCTGCATTTCTACGATTGTAAGCCTAGTCCTTTACACTGAGTACCATGTTTCCGATTCTTTATACGAGTGCAAGCCTAATCTTCTAATGTGCACCTTCTGTCCTAGTAATTATTTATTTGTTATATATGTAAATTTCAAAAACTGCAATATAAATATTCATTATATAAAGTTATCATAATAGATAATTATTAATAATTATTGATAAAAACTATATTATTTTATTATATAAATAAAAAAAGCTTTCAAACTTTGTTAAAGTCATCTAAATATAATTTTATATTAAATCTCTATCTCTTTACTTATTGTTACACGAATTAAAGTTTTTTTGTACTAATAAGCTATTTCAAATATACTATTTTGTAACTAAATAACCAAACAGTATTCTTATACTGTTTAAAAGTTGGTATACGATAAAATAAAATTAATTATGCTTAAAATAATATAATAAATCAAATTACTTTGAATATATACTAATGCAATTACTTGTCTTAATATTAAGGGCTGATGTTGTGAACCCACCCATATTTAAAAATAAGTAATTTATTGATTAAATAATATGAAAAACCCTTTTTTTTTTAATTTCGAACTTCAAATTTTTTAGAGCTTCTATAGTACAAAATAATCCCAGTTTATCATATTTCAGCCTTTAGTTTATTTTCACGTTAATAAAATATAAATTTAAAATTTTTTTTACAAAAAATGACTTCATATGAAAATACATTTATTTGTTATAGCACTTCAACCTCATAATAATAAAAAATTTTAATTTCTGCTGTTTAATGATATCTGGTAGAATTGTCCATTAAAAATTATTCCGCTTTAAATGAACTGATCACACTATATTGAAAAAACTAAGGTTATAAGAAAAAATCTTTTAAAAAGAAAATTAATACTTATTAACTCAAAAATAATATCGCATGAGGAAATAAGTAAATATATAGCGTATAATATTCTTTTAAAATTATCCCTTGTTCGTTTGACCTAGTATCAAAACGCTGTTTTTATGTTTTAAAACGCTATGATATAATTTTTCTATTTTATGTATATATTAAAGCTTTTTATAGAAAAAAGCAATTCTCTTTAATGCCCAAAACTGACATTTTATGACTTTGTACAATTTTCTATGGTCGTGTAGCACCAATACTTGTTTCGAGAGCGTTAAAGTTATTTTGACATAAAAATATCACTTCATTTTTTATTTTTGGATGCCATATTTGTTTTTTAAATAATAATAAGTCAATAGCATTTTTTTTGAGAGTACGATATATTACACGAAATGACGAGTTGTGTTATTGATAGCAAATAATAAGCAATGAGTTTTTAATATCACGTATGAAATTTGGAACACAAAATCTTGTCTTGCTTTGTGCAGTAAATCTATATTCAATTGAGAGCGGCTGTTAGTTGAAAAAATTGTTAACACTTCAACACCAAAGAAAATTTTGTAGTAACCGGACAGATGGTTCGCGGTATTGGTTACTGAGCTCAAGGTCACATGGTTTCAGGTTTGAATCTCGCCATGGTCAGTTCACTGCCTCCGGGTCCTTATACTCTCAATCCAAATTCATTTAGGAACACTATAGTAATCGCAGTTGATTATGGCCTGCCATAACTCTGCCTACAATGGGAGACCCCTAGTGGAGTGAAAGTCTCAGGCGCTTATAAACGCCAGGGTATGGGGACGAATCTTTATATTATTATGTAGATCCGACGCCCACAAGTACGGCATTCTGGACTAATTCAAGGATGGCCAGAAGAAATGGTATAGTTTGGGGTGGTAGTCGCCCCAAAACCAGGATGTTTAAATGGCTTAACTCCCACACTGCCGCATAACATTAAGTCACCCTAAGATGGTGCTGCGGTGCCTAAAGCGTTAATAAGGCGGGCCTGACTAGCCCCAACTTCACAACCCAGCAAGTTGCGCCAGGGGTTTGACCTTGTAAACAAAAAAAATGTTTGCTACCTGTAGCCAAAGTTAATCTGCAGAAACATTTCTTAACGCTTTGTCAAATTTTGAACTTTCCAATTAATTTATCAATAATTAATGAGATATCAGAACCAGTGTCTACTAAATACTGTACTGGCGACTCTTCTGAAATAAATTCAGCGTAAACTCTCTTGCAATTTTCAGCGTCAATAAAAGTAGCAGAGTAATTTAAATTTTTAGAATATTTAAAGCAGTTGCGAGCTATATGTCTATATTTGTCATCTAAAACATTTTACTTTTTTTCTCCATTACAAACAAGCTTTTTTTTATGAAAAAATTTCTTTTCCAATTCATTTAAAGAATTTTTCAAATCTCCTATTTGCATTGATAAATCAAGTTGGTTTGATATTACTGCTAATGCCTGATGGTCATATACTGTTTCCGTTGTAGTCTCCGTGGGATTTTGTATTCCGCTAAGTCATTTTGATATTCTTACTGCTTCTGAAATATCTACTATATTTCCTACTAATAGGAATTTTTTAGTATCATTTGATCGAAGCCCCCTTATAAATTGGTGACAAACAATTCTATTGAATTCCTCTGGTGAAATGGTAGTAAAACATTATCGTCCTAATGCAACCATATTTTTAGCATATTCTTGTGGAGATTCATCTTGTCGTTGAGCACAATTAATAAACTCTTTCATTGACTCATAGTAATCTATATGTCTGCCAAACCGATCAATGATATATGTTTTAATAAGCTCATATTGAGAAGTCTCATTATATCCCACAGAGTTCAAAACGTTCAGCAGCTCATCGTCTAAACTTAACAGAAGCTCAACTTTATATGAATTTTGCTCTATTCTAGCTTGTAAAATCATCAGTTCAAATCTTTTAAACCAAATTTTTAGACACGTAATTCCTTCATAGCGAGAGCCTCTCCAGATCCTGTTCAGTGCGCCAATGTTACCGCTTACGCCAGCTATACAAGGATTCATTTTATTGGGAACCAACGGGCACAACAGTATCAATAATCTACCCTAATCGTTTTACTATTGGTGAGTAGAAACTAATAGTCATAATTAGCGTTTAATCCTGTGACAGTTTAGTAGGTTTAATTTCCACATCAAAGCATAAAAATATTTGTCTTAAAACTACGCTACAAGCACGCAGTGCTTGTAAAGTAGACCTAGCTAGTTTAAACATCACAACATAGAAAGTTGCACTAGGAGCTCAACCTTGTAAACCAAAAAAGGTTGTAATCATATAGCTGTCAGCCAATTAAAAGAAACGTGAAAGATTGTCCTTAATAATTGTCGTACTAATTTTTAAAATAATTTGGTATTAAAAAGGCTCAAATTGATAATTCTTAGGAAAAAAATTTGTTAGTTATGAAAATTTCACTCCTTTTTAGACAATAATATGTTTTAATCATTAAACAATTACTATATATTTTTAGCACTCTTTTCATGATTAAGGATATTTAAAACGATGTTATAAAAGCAAAAAAATGTTATAATTTTACTTTTTTATCATTGATATATTGAAATTTTGTGTAAAAGAAAGGTTTATTGGCTTATATACCGTAATATAAATGCAAGTATGTGTTATTTTACTGATTTTTGTTGCATGTAATAATACTATAGAGAGCTAAATATTGTTAAAACAAATTTTAAATAATGAATAATAATTATTAAGTAGAACCAAGCACTCTATATTATTCTTATACTTAAAATTAGATTTAATATTTTTATGCTATAAATTGTATCATTAATTATAATTAAAAACAGTTTGAAATAAACGTTAAGATTTTAAAATAGCTCTATTACAAAATTACTTTTTTAAATGAATTCATTAAGAGTAGTCCACATTTTTGCATTGTGGAAGAAAGAGGAAATTTTATGCGTTATATATGATAAAATATTACAAACTTTGAAAATTGTTATCTTATACATTATATGATCTAATCTAAAAGTGGTTAGTTTCTATTTTTTGTAAAATTTAGCAGCTGTCAATAAAATAACTCTTTGTTAAGCTATGCTATATTTTTAAGAGTAGATTTTAAACGTTAGAATGACATGCAACCAACTATTTTAATACAGCAAGTATGATTTAAAATATTGAGATTTAAAAAAAGAATGAATATTTGATGTGCTTATATGATATAGATGTGATTGCATCATAACATTGAGAAGTAAAATAAACTGTATATTATAAAAAAAATTTATAATTAGAAGTTCTTAGTTTAAACCCATTATCTTTGTAACTAAGCTCGTTAGTTACGCAATCAAGCTAAAAAATTTTCATATTAAACACACCATTTAGTGTTTTTTAAATTATCTTGGTAGCTAACTTTTCATTTCAACACAAAATAAAGGGGCAGCTTCCGTGATTTTGATAATTATGTAGCTGATTTTCTAATATTTTTAAGTGTATAGCTACCAATCAAAATTAATTAAGAAATATATTCTTTCATGATGTAAGAGAGCAGATATTTATGTTCTTTGAAATAGAAATTGCGATAGCTATACTGCATCACATATGGATTTTCTGAAATCAGTTTTTTGCACAATTCTCTATAACTTTCATTACACATGATCTCTTGTTTTTTTTGTATACAAGGGTAAACCCCTGGCGCAACTTGTTAGGTACTGAAGTTAGGTATAGTAAGGCACTCTTCATTAACGCTCAAGGCACCACAGCACCATCGTAAGATGGCTTAATGTTATGCGGTAGTGTGGGAATTTAATTAACTGAATATCGTTGTTTTAGAGAGACTTCTACCCCCACCATACTCTGTAGTCAACCTCAAAATAGTCTCAGAACCCGTGCATATTCCTGCATCGGATCTATGGATGATGAGATTTTCTCCCACTACTCTGTACATTATAAGCGCTTAAGTACTTGCTGTCTGTCCGTTAAGAGTTTCCCACGACAGAGTTATTGGCATAGCATAGCATAGCATAGCCTCCTGCAATTACTACAGCGTTCCTACTTGAATTTGGATTGAAAGTACAGGGTCTCAAGGCAGTGGACTGACCGGGGCGAGATTCGAACCCACAGCCATGTGACTGAGAATTCGGTTACCTACACCGCTAGCCATCTTTCCGGTTCATATTTTACTGATAACGTAAATGAGTAATTAGCATATTAGAGGTTAGGTTGTTGTTTTTCTTATACATGGTTGCTTCTTCTAGCGTTACCCCGTTATCAACAGGCCCACATTTTAGCGCACTGAGCAGGATTCCTTCCTTTGATGGAACACAAGACATTATTTTTTGGTTAGAAAAATTTGAGGTTGCCTGCAGAGTTGATGGCGTCACGTCAGATGAAGAAATGTGCTCTATACTGAAAGTTTTATTGTCAGATGAAGCCTTTAAATCTCTTTGTGATCAAAGATTTGGTGAAAAAGAGGACTACA
>JRUX01000373.1:0-15291 GCA_001407235.2 Kudoa iwatai | reverse complement strand
CATGAGCTGAATAACAGTAGATAACAACTTCACTAACTGACTTGTAAACCATTATGCCATACTTAAAATAATTATATAAATAAATTATAAGAGCATACTATTTCCTCATCGTTTTTGTTCAAGACATGATTACATAATAATGTATAAATAAATGTACGTAAAAACAAATGAAACATGTATGTATTTTTTTTAAAACTAATTATAACTTTAATAAAATATAATATGATTAATTTGTATTTTCGTAAATTGAATTTTATTTTATTTAATATATACAATATATGTAATTTAAAGGTCAAAGAATGTTTTGAACTATTTATGTTTTGGAATTTAGTATATATTATCAAGTTTATAAATTAAATTCTTAGAAATAATATAATAATCACAAATTAATTCTTAAAAATTGTAGGAACCTTAATCACAATGCTATTTTTATTCAAAATCATCTTAAAAGCATCAAAATTAATTCATTTAATTTTTTTAAATTAGTTTATTGAGATATTGACTAAGTAACTTGACTACATTGTAATTAAAGAAATTATTTGACTAAATAAACAATAAAAGATTATAATCTTCATTTTAGCAATAATTTATAAATTTAAAAATTCCACAAAATTCTTTTTCAAAGCTTAACAAAATACTATTTTTTGAGAAAAATTATTTTAATGAAAAGTTTTTATCACAAATACTTATAATTTTATAATTTATTACAAATTTGTGAAATATACTTATTTAATATTGTTTCTATTTGCATAAAAAACAACTTTAGCTGCAATTTTGTTGATTATTTAAGCAAAATAATTATTGAATGTTGTGAATTTTATAAATGTATTAAAGACATTTAAATACATAGATAAACTTTTTTTTAACAAATAGATAAATATTAGCACGTATGTGTGTAAAAACAATATTTTTTTTAACATTCTTTATAGCTAAAATCTTATCTAATTTAAGTCAATCTTAACAAAAATAGAAAATATAGGGATTTTTTTGTAAAATGAACTGGAACATAGATTTTTTATGTTATAATGTAATATAACATTTGTTACTCAAATCATATATAAAAGTTTATAATATTTCATTTTATAATTTTATCTTTAATTAAAATTTAAACAAGCTGTTAACTCTTTTTACTTATTAACATCGTTTTACAATGCAAAATCTCTCATCAAATATTCGCAGTGTTCAATTCTGGCATCAATAATAGGTATAAAGTGATTCCTTTTTAATTTATTATGCAATTAAACTATGACACTACTTTTTTATTTTAAAGTATTATTAAATAGAAGTTTAAGCTTTATACATTTTTTAATATAAATATTGTGAATAGTAATAGCTAATTACTTTTTGAGTTTTTGCTATTTTATTTTGCAACACCGTTAATAAAATCACTTTTTTCATCAGTTAATTAAGTTTTATTAGAAAAATTATTAAACTATAACATTTATTTTCTTAAAATTAATTCTAATCCACAACAGCTAAAAATTTATGTATATTTTTGTTTATTCTTAATTATAATATTTAATATGAATATAAAACAATAATAAAAAGTGATCATTAAATTTTTATATATATATATATTCATTTATGTTAATTCTTAAGGATCAAATTTTTATATTTATGTTTATTTTTAAAAATTTTAATAACTTTAAGTACAGTAAAAGCCATTTATATTTTATTCAATAGTTATTTTTCATAAAAATAGCAATATATGTTAGTATTTATACTGTTCAGCTTCAATCAACATATTTTCAACGCTCATATTATCTAACTTAGTAACACATTATTTTTTGTTTCACTAAGTTAGCCACTGAATTCAACTTGTTAAGTTAGAGCTTGAGCTAGTATAGTCTGTCTCACTATAGATACTATTTATTTAGCTTTTACTAACTTAATCATACCCTTAGTTAACCTAGAATCAGTTTACAAAGCCGTATATGCAGGCGTTGGCTCTTTTGTATACATGAAAGTTTCGTTCCTTTACCTTTTCATTGATTAGCCCATAGGATCATTCTGTTCGCTAAAAATTTTCCTTTGTTAAAATATTTAAAGCATTCCATAATTTCTGAAATTTCCACAGCCTTTCTATTTAAATTTGGATAGGGAACCCAGAGACAGTGAACTGACCAGGGCGATTTTTTTTTAACCCGTAGCCATGTGACTGTGAGCCTAGTTACCTATTTTACAATGAGAAGTTACGAGAAATTATGTTATTGGCTTGAAAACTGATCCAATTCATTATGTTAAACGGCTTAATTAACAACTTAAATATGTTAGATTATAAAAAATATATATCTTAAGGATAATATTTTCATAAAATTATGTTAATTTTAATATATTATAATTTTTTACTAAATAATTTTTAGTTGAATATAAGATACATACGAATTATAAAGTTAACTATTTAATTTAATTAATTTTTAATATATATATATACTACATTGAAGCTTCTTAAGTCTTTTAATGTCATAATTTTTATATTATATATTTTTTTAAAATCTTAATGATATATAATAAAATTCTTTTATGTTGATTGTATAATAACAATATTTTAAAACTAAAACAATAATTTCTTACATGAAATATTTAATATTATTTTTAATATGAAAATGTAGCAAAAACTATTAAATGGCACAGTTAAAAAGTTATTCATACGTATATAATTATTCCCTATACTAATTTCAAATTATATTATGTAACCAATAATTATGCAAAGAGAAAAACTTATAGGTGTTTTTGGTGCTAGCAAACATATAGCAGAATAAATAAGTAATGATGTTATAAATAAATTGTTTCATAAATAATTATGTCTGTCATGTCTTCTTATTTTTATTTTAATGACTAATAATAAACAAAGTATTATGTAACACCAGTTTATAGCTATTATAATAATTGATTTCACTAAATTAATATTTATATTATATTAAATTTTACATTTTTATACAATATACTTATGTATTTTGGCATTATCCTTTTGATCACTATATAATATATGATTTTATAAGTTGTTTCTTTTTTGAATTTTGTTTTATTTAGATTGTTATTATTATACTTAGGATTAATTATTATGCCAAGCCTTGGATCTGCATGTGCATATAATTTAAACTCATCCATAGGATCAACCACTCTATAAAAAAATAGAAATACATCTTATTTTTCAATTACTTACTTTTTAATTGTTATTATTTGCAAATCTTTATTAAATTCACTTGACATAAACAAGGTGTAAATGTATAATAGGTAAAAACAATCCAAATATTCAGTTATATTTTCCTTTTATTGATTACATCATAATTATACAGTTTTACATACATATTTGTCAAATTTTGTACTAATTTTAGAATATTCTGCCATTTTATAGTCGTGTAAAACTTTGATAAAATCAAACAATTTGTAACTTTTCAACGCATATTTATGATTATAAAACTTAATGTACATTAATAATACAAGATACATGTGTTACCATTATAATTTTTATATCTTGTGAAAAAACTGGAGCCTTTATATTACTTAAATTACATTTTCGATTTTCTTCAGATTTACTTTTATAATACATCAAAAATTTTACTAGATAAACGCACTTTTCAAAACTATAGCGTCCGAAAAAAATAATGCTATTATATTTTTCTTTAACTAAATTTTCATGCACAAAAATATTCAAATTCTCAACAGTCAAAACTCTTCTATTTGACATATATGGATTAATATTTATGTCTCTATGATTGCTTGTGACCTTTATATATTATAAAACTGTAACATAATATGATATAAATATTACAATGATAAAATTTAATATATTTTTAAACATTTCATCTGTATACGTGCATGGGAATATAGAACTAATGGCGGAGTACAAATTTCCTCTTACTAAAAAGTTGGTTTCAATATGCCGGTTATGAAAATGTGTATTATTATTTATCAAGCCAAAAAACATGTAGTCTAGTGTAGCCTCTACATATGCAACATATTTTGAAAACTATAATAATGTTAAAATAACTATATTATTCAAATTACATTAGATTCTGAAGTTTTAAAACAATATAAGAGTCGATAAAATCTAAACATATGAAAGAAGATATATTCTTGACTCTGTACTTGCTTCAACGTAAAAAAAGGTTTCGCTAACTTTTTATCATGCGATAACACTTTTGCATGGTTTTTTCTATTGTTATAATTTTTATAAAAATTTATTAAATTAATTTTTAAAATTACATTTCTTTTTCAGAGATATAAGTATACATTATCTTGAGAAATATTCTACTTTTAGGAATATTTTCACCAAAACATTTTTTAATTATTCTTAATTAGCATTTGTCGAATGATTCTGTCTCATCAATTTCTATTTTATACATAGAAATTATAAAATGTTTTTCATCTTTAATTTTTTAACAATAAATCGATTTATTTACCATTTTTACAATAAATTTTTTTTCCGTGAGTTTCTGTTGGTAAAGAACTAGAATTTTTGGTGTTTGATGAATAACATAAGGAAACAGTGTTTTCATGCCCCCTTAGTACAACTATTCCATACTAAAATCTTCTATTATATAGATATAGGGTAATATACAATTATCCCATTATCTTTATTGAATACAAGTGTTGAACATGATAAAACATACAAAAAGAATTTAATCAGTAAATTTATCATTTGCTATTTTCTCTGTTAAATAAATAAGATTTAAACTAAAATGTGATAATTTGCTACAAGATTAAAAAAATATTTGCATTTTGTTATTTATTCATATTAAAATGCATTTTTACCTGTAAATAATAATTTTAATCTCATTTTATCTTTAAAATATATTATGGATAATATTTTACATATAATGATTGAAAATAACAATTATGTGATTGTATATATAAAAAAATGCTTGAGAAAAGTCTTAATTATTTATACATAATGCAATTTTTTTTTATCATAATAATATTTTGCACACTAACTGTATATTATAGTAAAAGATTAATTTTTTTACAAAATGACGTTGCTTCTTGTGTGTTCTTATAATAAATAACAGTAAGTAAGCTTCCTATTTATTTGAAATTTTGAATAATATAAATAATTTTTAAATTAATTATTTTTTATATAATTAAATTTAACGTCAACAAACATAATTTTAATCATTATTTTATTATGAACTTACTATCAACAAAATTATGGCACAATTACACGCATATCTAAACAACGTATTTTATAATTTATTCCGTATATAAGAATCAATAATGTAGGACAAAATTAAATTTAAAATAAATGTTGATTGACTAATTTTTAATTATATATTAATTGTGGTAGTTTAGAATATAATAATTTCAATATTTTATAAGGGTTGCCTACTGAATTTTATAACAAAGCATATTAGTTTTACTTTCTTTTGTGTTGATGATTAAATGTTATTTTTTTATATTTTCTATACAATTTATCATTTACTAGAATTAATATTTTATGGTATTATTTTGTATATATTTATGAGAATATTGTTTTTAAAAATCAAATTATTATAAAATCAATTCGTTAATGATAGTATAGTAGAGTTATCATGAATTTTCTCAAAACAACACTTAGTGATTAATTAGTATTACTATGGTCGATAATGTTTACATAATTATAATTACTTGAGAAACTATATCTATTTGAAATTTATAATCTAGCTTTAATAAGATTTAACTATATACTTTTTATGAAATCTATCAAAAATTAATGTTTATCAACACTAAAAAATAGTAAAAAGTAATTTTCAATGACACGCTTTTACGTAATGCACGAACATTAATAATAGTAACAATAAAAAAATTTTTGTTTTATTTGTTTATTTAGTCAATAAACTCATAATTTAATATGGTAATTTATTAAATTTTCATTTAAAATAGCTCTTCAAACAGGTTGATTTACTTTAAATAGCATATAAAAAACGTAAACATTTATAAATAATTTAAAACGTGAATATTTTGATCTAAATATCTATTGATACAGATATTTTTACATAATTTTTATAACTATTACTAATTCCATTTTAAAATAATTTTTTCGTATTTAATCTTACAAAGGATCTCTGTTGCAGTCTGAATGCCTTTTCATGTAGATAATGTTTTATATTTGTAGTTCTTTCAATGAAATTTTTACGTATTCAAAAAGAAACGTTTTTTTTTTGAGGTGAAGTTGTTCATTTTGTTTTAAATACACTTATTATGTGACCTGGTAATAATATATTCCATAATATCGTTTACTGACATCAAATTTTTAATATGTATTTAAGAGATAAATATTAATAATATTATTACATCATTTCTATAATAAGTTAAATTATTATTATTAATGATATATGGCGTAGCTTTTATGATTCGTAATAAATTACAAAAATAATATCTAATTCTAATATTATTTTTCTAATTATATTCCTTTATTTAAATCATAAATTCCTTTTAAAGGAACTAAAAAACAGTAAACTTTCATACTACTCGGTGCTAAATATAAAACTTACGTTATAATTTATTATTCAAATACATGTTTATTTATTTATAATAATTTTTTATTCCAAAATTTAAAAGGATGTTTATTCACAAGTTATTTAAGGCAAAATAATTAAATGAAGAATTTTAAATTTGAATATATTTCACAATTATAGTGAAAAGACTACATACACTAAATAGTATAGGCCAAAATAAATATAGCTTATGATTATAACTAATTATTATTATTAGACTTAACGTAGCAAAATCAAGGTAAATATTATAAAATCCTATTAAATTTCATTATAAATCCTTTATCTTATGATAATTAAAATAAATATGGTAATCTAGGAAATTGGTTAGTATTTTTTAACGATTTATAACACAGCTTATAATGTGATTATGCAAGCATTTGAAGTAAAATCATAATAAAAATTTTAATTTATTCATTAAGAGACTAAAATTTCAATAGATAGATTGTACGCGATGTAGGTAACTGGGCTGACAGTCAAACGACTGCGGATTCGAATCTTGCCTCGGTCAGTTCACTGCCTCTGGGGTCCCTTTACTCTCAATCCAAATTCGAGTATGTACACTTTGGTAATTGTAGTTGATTATGGTCTGTCATAACTCTGCTCGCAGTGGGTGACTCTTAACGTATAGGAAGATCTCATGTGCTTATAAACGCTAGGGTACGGTAACAAATCTTCATATGTATACGCAGACCAGACGCCAAAATATACAGCTTTCTAGACTAATTTAAGAATGACCTAATAAATTTTATAGTTGGGGGTAAAAGTTACCCCGAAACGAAGATTTTTAGAGAATTAACCTCGCACACTACCACAAACATTATAAATCATCTTAAGATGGTGCTGCGGTACCTACAGCGTTAATGAGGCAGGCCTGACTAACCCGAACTTTACAACCTAACAAGTTGCGCCAGGGCTTTACCTTGTAAATAATAAAAATTATATTTTTAATAAAATAAATTACAATGTTCTTAAATTAAATATTTAAAGTATAAATTGATAAAATCATTAGAAAATAAATTTTTGGTATAATATTCTCAGATAGTAAACTATAGCATATGTTATTTGTACAGTTAATTCATAAGGTACAGAACCACCATCTTAAGGTGATATTGTGTTAAATGATAGGAAATGTAATCTTAAGTAATGATTAATTTTATTATTAACAAAAACATAAGTTATAAATTTATAATCATAGTTTATACTTATAATATTAAACATACGAAATGCATTCGTAAATTATCATAGATTTTTTATGAGATTAGTTTTATAAAAAAACATAATTCAGCTTCACATTCATATTTATTCGACTAATAGTTGTTTAATTCACCACAATGTATTATCAATATGTTAAGATTCATTTTTTTAACAATTCTGATAAATGACTTTTTTATGAGTATAATATATTAATAAAGAAACAAAAATATTTAATAGATATAAAATATTAAAATTGCAGAAAATTTAGACATTATCCATCAAAATATTAAACTATTGTCTCATACCTGTATGCTCATAGTTCAAATTCCGTTACAATAACTCACATTAATAAGATCAGTTATATTCTACATATTATATACTATATAATTTAAATGGTGAATTCTACCTTAATTATTATTATGAAACTAATATAATGCTTTTCTTTATAAAGTAAATAATGTTTGTAAATAATACAATAATAGAAATCCATTTAAAGAAAAGATGTGCATTATACATCATACTTTATAGCATTAGTCCCTACTAATTATACACATATGCAATATCTATTTGCCATTCATTATTAAAAATAAAAATTAAATAATCTTTATATGATTTCAGTCATAATTACACATAATCAATTAAAATAAATTTATATATTACCATTAATAAAAATGTACATTAACATATTGTATTTTGAAGATTAATTATTTTTATTAATATACAAAAAATTAAATTAGCAATATTAAAAAAATATGTCTTGATACCATTATAGACATTTATATTACAAAACTTTGAATATTAACATAGTTTTAACATACTAATGATATAAAAAGTTTATTTCTCTTTATATAACTGATATACAATTAAAAATAGATTGTTAGTAAAGTCAATTGTTGAATGTTTAATGATACTAAAATTAACGTAATATTAATTGATAATCAAAGTGCTATAGAAATAATATAATTTACTAATAATGTGGTAAATAAAATCATTGTTTTAATATTTAAAAGCTACACACTATATCTTAAATAAATTTATATGTACATACTACAATGCAAAAACGAAGTGTCTCAATATAAGTTTTTATATTTGTTTATGATCATTAAATAATTTTAATTAAAAAATATGCACAATAAAATAAGAAAATATGTTAAATGACAAATTTTATTACTGAAAAATATTGATATTTAAATATCTTAAAACATCATTTTTTTACATCTTTATTTGTATAGAATAATATTATACTACTACAGACAAATTATAGATAATTTTATAAATCATATAGTGATAAAAAATAATTTTTTAATATTGAGACATATTTTAAACTTATATTTTTTAAACCAAAATAAACTTTCAATTTACGTATATATAGAATAACTAAAAAACTTTTTACTTTATACAGTATTTATTGCATTGATAAATAGTTAGTATTAAGTCTTGTCTTTCACATTATATATATATTAAATTATTATTAATTTAAATAAAAAAATTAGTAATACTTTTATTTATATGTTGAACATAACAATAATTAGTAAGATAGAAAACTAAATCATGTTTATGTTAGAGCGATTGAACATATTCTTCCAACACCTATAATTAGATATTTAAATTATTGTTAAAATTTTAATAAAAAAATATTATAACTATAAATAAATTTTTTATTTATTTTATTAAATGTGCAAACACAATTTTTTAAAAAAATAAATTAAAAATAGTATATAAAAATTATATAAATGCAGTACATATGGTGGTAATAATGCTAGTAATTTAATGGTGCTGTTTTGATAACATAAAATATGAGTGTTATTAATCATCTAAATTGATTATATATATATATATATTTAATTTTAATTTAAATAATAAAATATGATAATACCTGAATAGTTGTTAATAATATGCACTGAATGTTTACAAGTGGAAAATTCTAATTAGTTACATTATAGTTTGTTTGATTCATTAAGTAAAAAGTTAAACTATAAAGAAAAATGAAAAATCTTATTGTGGATAATAATCACATTAAAATAATATTTATTAATTATATCTATTTTATTTTAGATTTTTACAATCAAATTATTAAAAGCTCTTTAAGAATCTAGGTCTGTAAAGAATTTACTATTCAATTTACTAAATATTATTTTAAAATGATTATAATTAAAAATATTTTAACACTGTACTTTAAACATTTTATAAATATAAAGTAGATTATTATTAAATAAAACAATAATTGTATAGACGGTGTTTTTTTTAAAAAAAAATTGACAGTTTATTATTTCGTTTATTTTAAAATATGATTTAAATAGTTTCATTGCAAAATTAATTGATTCACCATTTGTTGCTACAGTACATATTACAAACATAGACAGCTAATAATTAATATTAATTGCTGACTATCTTTAAGTCATAAATTAGTATTTAATGCTATTTTTTAAAAATAAAACATTATCTCACTATAATTTTCTCATTTTTATGTTAATATAATATTATTAATACAAGTAATATAACTAAAATCATTTTATTTATTTTTTAACTATTTAGATTTAAAAAAAAAAACTTTTAATTATAAAAATTTATTAGTTCATACCTTACTACCTTTGAATTCTAAATATACCGTATAAAAATATTTAACCTGCTATATACGAGTTAGGTGCTATCAGTTTCAAAAAAATATTTTTTCTCGTGTATACACTGAGGCAAGCTTTATAATTATCATATAAATTAAATTTTATATGTGTATATGCAGTAAATATCTAGACAGCTATAAGATATGCTTTTAAAAATTTTATAACCGTAGGTAATTGTATAATAGAAAAAACAAAACAATTATTAAGCCATATCACTTTGATAATTTGGTTCCTCTGTTTATAAATTTTTGTGTTCATTTATACGATACATAAAAAAAAATTTTTTACAAAGTAATCCCCAAAGTCAACTTGTTAAATAGTGATATTCGACAAGTCAGGGAGGCATATATCAGTTCAGGTTCCTCAAAACCATTTTAAATCAATTTGATTTGATGCGGTAGTGAGAACTCTAATCAGAAAATATTTTTATTTTTATAACAAAACCATCTTAATTCATATCTTGGATTAACCTAAAATTAGTCTAGAAAGCTGTTAATATAGGCATTGTTTTTATGGATACATGAAAGTTTCATCCCTTTATCCTGATTTTCAAAAGCGCTTTAGATCTTTCTGTCCGTTAGAATTCTCCTACTTCAAGATCTGAGTACAGATGGCACATGGTCTAGAGAACTGGGTTTATAGTCATTTGACTGTTAAATTAAATCACATCGTAGACATTATACTAACTGTAGATTTCCTGTATTCTTAATCCAAATTCAAGTATGAGTGCTGGGGTAATCACAAGAGTCCACGTCATGACAATTCTGCTAGCAGTAGGAGACCACTAACGGACAGAAAAGAATCATGCGCTTTTAAAAGCCAAGATACAGGGATGAAAAACTCATTATCCGTAGATGAAACGCCAGAATGTGCAAGCCAGCCGAGACTATTTTCAGGTTGACTACAGGGTATAGTTAGAGGTAGAATTCACTCTGAAATGAAGATGTTTAGAAAATTAAACTACGACACTATCGCATAGAATTTAATCGTCTTATGATAGTGCTTTGATACCTATAGTGTTAATTAAGCCGGCATGACCAACCTGAACATCACACCCTACTATGTTATGCCAGGAATTGGACCTTATGAAAAAAAAAATTGCACTACAATGAGTTAAGAAATGCTATAAATCTCTGAAATTATGAGAAAGTTCTTACTTGAATTTTAATTGATAGTAACGAAACCCCAAAATCAGTGAACTGACCGAAGCAAGATTCAAATGCGTACACATGTGAGTGTAAGCCATGTCCTTTGTACCTTGAATCATCTCTCTAGCTCTATTATTTACTATTATTTCAAGATGAAGATCATCTAATTTCACATTTCTTAAATTTTAAAGCAAATTTAAATAAAGAAAGTAACCATAATCCAAATTTTGCACAAAATGCTGTAAGAAAGAGCATTTAGATTTTATATGAATTATAAACTTTGTACTACAGAAAATATAAATTACTTTTTTATGTAAATATTATGCTATGTTAAAATCTGATACTATTTGATAATATTGCATTTTTACTAGTAGAATTAAAACAATGAGACACTAATATTTTAATAAGTAAATATATATTATTATTTAATCTATTATTCTATTTTTTAATATAAATTTTTATAAAAAAAATAAGAAAATTTGAGTATTTTCCATAATCTAAACGTTTTAGTGGCTTTAAATTATTTTACTTCTGATTATTTATAAATCAATCATTTTATTAATAAGACTTATTATAAAAACACTTTTTTAGTTTTTTTTATTAAAAAATAACAACTTGTTATATTTTATTACTTTAATATGGTATATTATAATTTAGATTATTGCTCATAGGCTCCAGCGATCACTGGAACAAGGAATAAATTTAAGCCCTTTTAATAGAGAACGTAAAACCAAAAAGTATATATGAAACGTTATTTTAATTAAACAAATATTAATATATACATAATATACTTTTATAAAACAGTTTCCAAACTCTGTTACGAGCCATTTTATTTCATTATTTTTGTATGAACACTGAAAATTATTTTTCCAAAATTTCTTATATAATATAAATTAAAAAGACTTTAATATTTAAAATCATTTGAAAAGTTTTAAAATAATACATTAAAGTAATTCATACTTTAATGCATCGCTATTGGTGATAAAGCTATAATTTTCAAAAATAAATGCATTATAACACAAACAATATAATAAATTTTATGCATAATGGTGAAAATAGTGTCATGAATAATAATATTATTGAATTAGAGTGAAAGTAATACTTCGATATTTTTATTTATCAGTACTTAATAAATCCCTAACGTATTTGAATGGTAATTTCATTATTGTATTTAATACCTAAAAATTAATAAAGAGTATAATTTTTTATTGATAGATACATCTTTATTTCTCGTATTAAAATGGTTTTCAGGTAATAGCAATTTAATAAACTTATTTGATACATCATTTTGAACTGATTCTAATTTCAACGGTATAAATCCCATACTTTGTAAATGCTTCATTAAGGAAACAATAGCTTTCATATTATTGACCGGCAATTCCCTTAGGGCATCACATACAATACTATAATCCTTTAAATCTTAAACATAATATTATACCATTATGATATAGATTAATAAAATAACCAGTTGCGTGTATTAGTTTTATTTGAATATCTTCTGATATTATAGGAGATATTCTACGAAATATGTATTTTACCAATTCCGCAAGTTGATTAACATTGTACTTATACTATATACATATTAGAAGAACATATCAAATATTTCATACAGCTGAGAAATCTTTTTTCTTTACTTCCGTATATAAATGCTTTAAATTCTTTTCACTTACACTATGAAATTATATAAAAACAGTACAGTTATAAATATAAGATACTTTTCTGTGTTATATAATGCAACTGATTTATTATGAAACGTAGCTATACCAATATTTAAAAAAATTTTGTTCTATCATTTAATTTATTTATGTAATACAATATTTATTAATTAGTTATCATTAAATATACCAAATTATTCAAGACAACACTGTTAATTTCTTTTTCTTTAAAAATCTCTAGAATCAAATTTTAACATACTTTTTATTGTTGAATATTTTTATGAATACTTGAAAAGAACCCTCTTTTAACTGCCCTATCCTCAAAGGAAACGTGTGAATTATCATCCTTGTTGATTACAGTACGAATATTTAAAGAAATAACTAAAACTAGAATATGTATAAAATAAATACACTTAGAATTTTCCATTTAGTAATAAAGAAATTATTTATTTATTTAAATATTTATTTTCTTAGTTAACAGCGTCGATTGAAAAGTAGCATTTGTTTATTTAAATAAATAAGTTTGTTTTAAATTTTTAAAAAAACTATTTTCAATATGATTTTAAAAATAAATTTACTACTTGATATTTTTTAAAAGATTAAGTTATTTCAATTTTGATCAATTATGAATTTCGCAATTTATAAAACATATTGGAACAATTTTTATTTTACATATTTAATGTAACTTTTAGCTATAGAAAAAATATTTGTTTAAAATATTGTATCAAATAAAAGTAATTTGAACTTTTTTATTCAATTTTAACATAATTAATTTATTATTACTCTAATGCATTTTCATCAATAAGATTAGTATGTAAACATAATTGAGTTATTTGTATTTTTTAAACTTTTACATTAAGCGAGTATGAAATTTTTATTTCACAAAGCACTGAGCATTCCTTAGTAGACTTTTATCCAAAAATACATTATCCTATTAAAATTTATTAAAGCTGTCTATATCGTAATCAAAAGAGAAATATTTATTATTAAACTTCATAAATAAGTTTATAATATAATCGTTAAAAATAATATAATTTAATAAAATCTTAGTTAATTTCATATCAGTAATATTAAATAATATAATGTCTATTTTACCATGTTTACTCATAAAATTAAATTTTTTATAGGAAAATTAATCATATAAAGGAATTATTAGTTTAAATTTTGATTCAGTGGTCAATTAAAGTTATATAAACTATCTAAAATATAGTTTCATACAACTACTTTTTTTAAATTATAAACACCATATTTAAACAATTTAAAAAATAAATTACACATAATCACATTTTAGAATCAGTTTTTGAGTGTTGTGAAATGATATATAATTATATATATATGGTCGTGACACCAAAAACTATTATAAATTTTAATTTTTCAAGATTCTTTTAAATATATTACCATTTAGTGCAATTATTTTATTGATAGAGTTTTTCTAAAAAATTTAATATTTTTTTTTTGATTAGATAAAGTTAATGTGAAAGTTTATGAATTGGTATTAATAGTATAGTTGATAATATTTAAGTAAAACAAGTTACAGTGAGTAACTAAATTCAGTAAATTAAAAAAATTATTTATGAGCTTATAAAACAAATTTAAAATGTTTAGAAAAAACAACTTACAGTTATGAATCAAATTTAAACACTTCATTCAATTGAATTTATAGAATTGGATATTATTTATAAATTTTAAAGATGACCAACTTTTAAAAATTGAAATACTAATTTTTAGATTAATAAACGAGGGATATTAATTAACTTCATTTTATATCTTTAAGGCCCGCAATAAATTATTTTAACATTATTTTTTTACAATAGTAACACAATTATTATAAAAATATTTCCAATGGTATCCTTTAAAATATTTAAAAGCTGGTTTTATATAATAAAGATTACAGCTTGTATCAAAAAACAAAATAATAAACTTAAATACAAAAATATTCTTTTATATTCAAATAAACAAATCTTGAATTAATTTACATTTTTTTTATTTACAAAGTCAAACCCTTGGCGCAACATGTTAGGTTGTGAAGTTCGGGTTAGTCAGTCCCACCTCATTAGCGCTGTAGGCACTGCAGCACCATCTTAAGATGACTTAATGTTATGTTGTAGAGTGGGAGATAAACCCACTAAACATTCACGTTTTTTGGAGACTACCACCCTCTACCATACCCTACTCTGGTCATCTTTGAATTAGTCCA
>JRUX01000369.1:0-16694 GCA_001407235.2 Kudoa iwatai | reverse complement strand
TATTATTGCAAAGTTCCTCTAAATCAATTTTCAAATTAATTAGCATTTGTCATAGTTTACCATAAAGCAATTTTTTAGACTAGAAAATTTTCTATACCCCTATAAGTATCTCATTCAACAATGCTTTCTGAAATCCTTTTTCTAATAATCATACATGGTTTAATAGAAGGCTTATGAATTTTCATTTTTAGTTATTCAAATTAATACTCAAAACATAAAAACTATTCCATTTTTACCTCAACCGTGTTAAGCCATTAAGTTGTCAGTCTATATCACGAAGTTCGCCGATCAACACTGAAACAATATATACGTAGAATAAAAATTGGATAGTTTAAAAAAATCCCCAAGTTACGCGAATAAAATGCATATCTACAATATTTATAGAAAATTATTAAGTATTTTAGTTATCAATAAATAAATTTTAGTAAAGACAAAACCAATTACTCAAGTGGTGGCCTTGGTTTATTATTAAAAAGATGAGTGTATTCTAACATCTTTTATGACTCTATCATAATAACAAAGCGCTACAGCAAAAAATATACATATATATTTAAATTTTTTATAATAAAACACTCAACATTAAGTACAGTTCATATTTTTAATAGAATAAGCAAACAACGTGTTTGTTGGTTTTTAGCTGCTCATAAAGTGCATTCATGTAGCCAATACATTAAGATAAATTTCATATTCTTTAAATATTACATTTTACATACAAAACTATAGAAATTTTTTAAATGAAGAAACATTAAACAATTACCAATGCCGTAGACATATAATAAACTTACTGTAGCCGAATTATACTCATACACACCTATGTAGGCGAATGTATTCATTTAATTTTATTATATTAAATAATTTTAAAAGTCAAATAAAAATGTGAAACAAAAATATCATTCATTACCTAATTAAAAATTAATATCTTCATATTTAACATACATACAAAAACTTGTCATGTATCCATTTAATAAGACAATATCACTAGTAAAAAAAGATCATTGGGTATACAATTGTGTCAAATAAATAATGCCGATAGTAAAAATCAGTTAATAACCAACTTAAAGCATCATGTGAAAAGTTAAAAACAAAAATAATAAAACAAAACAATAATATACTATGCCTAACTGGAGCAATCTAGTTGGATTTTAGAAGAAATAGGCAAAAATTTTGCCTCCAGTACCTTTTTTTTGTGCTTCTTCATGATCCAATATTCCTGAAGAAGTAGTGAAAACAACATAACTAAAAAAACGACATAACTAATATTATAAATATCATATCAATGCTCTACCCAAATTGTCTGGCAGGTAAAAGGTACTGAACAGCAGTCTCCATTCTACGAGTTGAAATATCAAATCTAGGACTAATAACACCACACTAAAAATTACATTTATATTAGAATAATATAGGTGCTTAATCATCACAAATAAATAATTTACTTTGTTTATTCTACCATTAAGTGATACTACTATTTTTCCAGCACGATGATCGTCAATCACCTCAAACATATCAATATAACCTATATAATATATAAGAAATATTACAATATATACCACAACCTTTTGACTGCATTATTTGTAAAAGTCTAATTATAACTTTAGATGATGGTCTAATCAATACTTGCCTTTTCCCACGTCTCTCAGCATTTAATATACATTTAAGAGCATCTCTTAATACATTTGTTCTTACCATCTAACTTTAAATATAAAATATTCTACAATATATACCATACCTTTCAGGCCACAATAACAAACACGCTTTCTAGATAAACGATTTGACGCGATCAGTAACGAATATATTGTGCTGTGCGGTCTGTTGCGTTGTCATTCTGATTATGGGCATAGCTGGTAGATTTTAGAAGAGTATCAATAAATAGTTTATACAAGACAATAATAATGTTATAATATAAGGAACAGAAATACTGATACTGATAAATTAATGATAATCAAGTTATGCTTTCGATTATATAATCATACACAACATGGTATAAATAATATTTCAGGTAATAATTCTAACCATGTGCTAATGTTTTCAATATAAATGATTGATACTTTTCCAAAGTTATTTGGAATTAAAAGTTCGAGAGGTTATTTGACAGTTTTAAAACAAGATAATTGTGCATTATTTTATTCAACAAACTGTTAATATTAGACAACTGATTTTTCTATAATATTTTAAAAACGATAACTTAATAGCATGCCTTATCGCTATGAATTCTGCTGTCATATCATTAATTTCTTTTTTTAGTTAAATTTTTTGACTAAGCAAATAAATTTTACAATTATTTATTTGTTTGTAAGGTAGAAAATTATTTTTAAGGCTAAAAACTATCATTTATTTAAAATTAAACCCTTTTTTGGTATTATTTTGTTATTAATATTTCATTTAAGTTTTAAATCAAGCTTGATCCAGCTTTATAGCTTTCAAAAAAGCACCAAAAAGTGATTTTTTTCTGGTTTTTTTACTATGATTAAAAGGTTTATAATATTGTATTTAATCATAAAAAATTTCGTACAAAGATCATTAATATGATACAATAAAATAGAAAAGTTTATGTATTTTTACACTACCTTTTATTACAATTTTTTATTACAATTGTTATGATAATAGTAAATATTTACCAATAATTATTTATTAAAAGATATTTCATTTAAATTGGTTAAGATACGCATTAATTAAACATTTGTAAAAATTCTATTTTTTGTGATGGTAAGAGCTTATAATTTTTAAGAATAAATTGTATTTTAAATGCTTATCTTTCTTAATAATATTATTTTTTCTATTTTATAGTTAACTTTTTTTTACATGTATTATTCTTAATATATAGAATCAATATTAAAATGAATTCATTTATATTATTTTAGAGAACTTTCATTTATTTTTCTTCAAAGATAATTGCTTTTTGTTGCCTTTTAGGATGATAAAGTGATGAAACCTTCATTTATATCTTTATTTTTTACCATACCAACTATTCTATTAACACTAATAGTCGTATTGTTAAATTTTACTCCTAATATTGACTAAAAATTGTCTATGAAACTACTTTAAATAAATCTTTATAAAGAAAATTAGAAATAGCTATTCCCAATAAAAGAATTGGTGTATGTTGGTGTTGATTAATAGCTCGTTATAGCATTGTACATTAATATTTTTTACTATGATATTATATCCGCATAAAAAAGAAGGTTCAATAATGAATAATATTATATTTTTATCATTATACTGTATTTATTTATATACAATTCTATGTAAAGTAACGATATTTTTTATAAAATAAATTTAATTAGCCCACCAATTACATGCATAAGATTTCTAGACACAATAACCCCACTGATATTTTCATAAAAATCCCCATTTATATATATATATTTCAGAAAAAATACCTTGAAAAACAACATGTTGAATGTATTGTTTATTTTATGATGTAAAATATTGAAATAATGTTTACTATGCTTAGTGCTTTCCTACAAAACAAAGAAAGTAATTGTAAGTCCATTTCTCTCCACACAATAACTGCTAAAATTGACCATCCATCATATTAAGTTTACACATGTTTCATATTAATAAAATCTCCAAATTTATATTTTTTAATTATAAAATTTTACATCATAAATCCTAATTTTTGATATAAAGCTGAGTAAACTATTCGACCACTTTATTAGCTAAAGCTAAATTGTAAATTAGTTAGATTAACATCTTTTAATCTAAATACTAACAAAAATATTCTATCGTATAATAATGATGACCTAAACTTAAACAAAAAGCATATTTTGTACTAAAAAAATAATGGTGATATTAATTCCATGCGTAAACTATAGTTTTATTCATAATATCACAATATTACTTTAATAATTAATATTTTACTTATTTTATCTTATATATGAATGATTAACTCAAAGTATCTGAATGATATTTTAACTAAAAACAATCTTCAAAAACTTAATCCGTTCGTAATATCCTGATTTGTATGCGTGCGCACGTGTTACTTCTCATGGATTTGTAGTTGCGGTTATTAGTACCAAGCTGCAGTGAATTAATTTTTTTACCATTGCTTATTTGTATCAGTGATGATAACTGCCATTGATGCATTATCAATTTCATATAATGTTGATAAGTTAAAGACAATAGATGATTCACCAGTCATTTATATCATTGATAAGGAGCCATACAATCGTGTTTCTATAACTGAAAATAATGCTGAATTATCTATAGTTCAAGTTTTGTCTGATTTATTGACTAATTTCTATAGTAATGATCGTGATGAAAATTGTAGAAAATTTCTTTTAATCGATGCTAACTTGACATTCTCAGTGGATTCATTTGTTAAATATATAAGTCAGAAACATATCATTGATAATAGTATAGTATTTATTTTTCAATCTTTTGATATTTTTTTAAAAAAGCATTAATTTACCTATGTATAATATTTAGTTTAGTTATGAAGAGGCTATGAAAAATTTTATAATATTTAAACCCTGTTGTTTGGAAGAATTAGCTAATTATCTTGTTGGTGGAATTATAGAAAAAGTTGCAACTACTATATATAATAATCCATTTGGTTGTATTTTTATGAATGCATCATCACATATTATTAAGTATTTGACAGTAAAAATGAAAAGATATCACAATCAATTTGTTTCTTTAAGTATGTATTTTAAAAATTCATATGTTATTAACACTATTGCAGATCATTTATTTCGTCAAGTAGCTGTGAAACACCATTCGCCATTTATTTGTATATTGGAAAGTACAGAGGTACTTCTTTCTAATGCATCAAATTCATATAGACTATTGCTATCTAATTTTAATATAATAATTAAAGTTGAAGTAACTTTTACACAAAATAACCAGAATAAATGTAAACGTGCCAATGTTATATATTTTTGACACATCTTAGTGTGTACATAGAGTAATATTATGTTATTAGCATTATCATTTAATCGTTATTCTAAAATTTTTCAAATTATAACATAACAATGATTGTTATTTATACATTTTCTTTAAAAATCTTGGAATAATAGCAAATGAAAATCGTCAACGATACAACAAGGTAGAGCGAGCACTCTGTCTGGATCAATATTTTCAGACAAATTTGTATCGCAATAATATACCATGACTGGATATTTTAACTCAAGTTATAATATTGTTCTTTTAAAATTTATTTCAAGGGAATATATTAAATCCATCGGCAATACGTTAAATCACTTTCTTTATTTGTTTTATTTCTACATGGAATCACTAAGCATATATGGTAGAATTTTTCTATGATTATTTTCATCAAACAGTTATTTCATACAGATAAATCAATAGGGTGTATAGTGTAATCTATTCCAGTCATCTATCGTATACACAAAAATATCACTGGTTGAATGCTTCTCTCTAAATACCCTAAAAATGTACACACGATTAACAATACTTTATTTAAAACTTTTTAAATTATAATTTTAATAAATTTAAGCCATATATAGTTCTTATTTGCGAGAAGATTTTCCATTACTCACTTCTACAATTTTAAAACAAGCAATTTTTAGATGATTTTTAGGATATCTATAAATAAAGATACTTATATTTACCACCATATTATAAAAAAGGTCATCAAAATATAATTCGATGGCGTCAGAATGCAATAATTTAATGATTTAGTGTGAATAACATTCACATTTGTTAATAATACCACATAAATTTTAGAAAATTATGATTTTAAAATTGTAAAACGACTAAAGTTTGTAATATTTAAGTTGGTAGTTTAGTTTGAAATATTATTTTTATGGCACTAACTAAGATCCGAGCAATAAGAAAAGCTTAACTCAAGAATTATTGAATTTTTTTTAAATGTTATTAGGTTGTGTCTATTTTATAAAAATAGCAAGCACAAAAAGTACCAAAAACACCGCACAACATGTAACGAAAATGATGAATGATGCTTTCCGGTAACATAACCGGTGAGCATCGGCTGTTGATGGTAAAGCAATATTAACTTGAAAATGTATTTTCAAATGCGTTCACACATTTTCATTTTTAAAAATAGTAACATTAGTTAATTTTTTTTACAAAAGATAATTTTTTAGATTTTTATTTCGAGTAAACAATCAAACCATGTAAATTCATTTTTTCAATTATTTTAAACACTAAAAATAGTATAAAATTTTAAATTTAATTCAATTTTATTTTTTTTTGAATTAATGATGTTAGCTTTAAACGATGAATCAAAAAAAAAACAATATTAAATTAGACTCATTACAAATCTATCCAAGCATTTGCGTCATAAAAATAAAATTCTAAAAGTTGGATAAATTTTCAATATAATTACCTATTACAAGATATAATAATGGTTATAAAATAAACTCTCGACAAATAGTAAAAAATATGGATTTAAATGCAATTATACTAAATTATATTAATATATTTAACTTTTATTAAAAGACCTGTGAAGCATAGTTGACAAACTAAATTGATACAATGTCATTAAAACAAAATAAAATTTTTGGTATTTAATAAATATAACATTCTATGGAGTTTATAAATAATAACCAGATGGAATATTTTATTTGTTCATTCAAACTTATGTTTGTTGTAAAATATTGATATAATTATGAAGATCAGTCCTGTAAATGATTTCTATTTCATTATAAAATGAATTATTAGGAAAATAGAGTAGGATACTAATTAATTTTATTTGTCTAAAAGGTCAAACCCTTGGTGTAACCTATAAAGTTCCTACTAGTGGTCAGTCAGGCCTATTTGCTAATGCTTTAAAACTACCTCATCATTTCATGACAACTAAATTTTATAAGACAGTTAAATAATTTAACCCACCATTCATCCACATTTTTAAGGTGAATATGACATCTAAACTACCTTGATTCAACCCAGAATTAACATAAGAAGTTGTTTATGAGAATGTCAATCCTATCAATACATGCCGTATAGTTTGTGCCTTCATAAACGTTCAGGATCCATCCATCCTCTAGGGTTCACTCCCACCAAGATCAAAGCTATGGCATATTATAGATCCCTACTATACCACAGCTTCCCTACTTGAACTCAGACTCAGAGCACAAGAACTCAAGGCAGTGGTCTGGCCGAGTCGAGATTCCAACCCAAAAGAATACAGCTGTGAGCTTAATTCTCTACGCCGCACACCACTTATCCTTCGGGCTGATAGGCACTAATTAGTGTTTGGATGTGATGATTGATCAATATACTTGCAATACTTGCTAAGCATACATATACTTGAGTATTCGCTATACTCAGTAAGTTTTATCTATAAAATAATATGATATAAAACAAATTTATACTCTAATAATGTAAATAAATTAGATCAATATGATATTGATAATATTAAAAACTATCCTTCAATAATCTTAATTAACAATCGTTTTGTGCCGTAAATTACCGATCATAAACCCGGTGATATGTTTAAAAGAGTTACTGTTCATTTAAACGTTGAATGTAGCAATTTTTGACTGCAACAATTATTTTTTAGAAATAAATGATAAAATATGGAAGTTTTAGAATTTTTTTTGTTGAATCATTACCAATAGGTATATGTATTATCATAGTACGTTTTAATAAAGAAATAAAATTATTAGTAGCAAATAATATTTTGAAGAAACTGTAAGAATTATTTTTCAAATCAATAGAATAGTATTTTTGCCTTTTAAAGGTTTTTTATGGAAATATTTTAATGTAATAAAATTAATAGTTTAGCACATAGCCACTACTTATTAAACTATACAATTACATTTGGTATTTCACCAATGTAACTATTTTTATTTCTAAAAGTATTTTTAATAATATTTTTAACTTAAAATTGGTATAATGATATTATAAAATTTAGTAGTAAAAAAAATGATTCTATAGATAAATGGTAAATATATTTCCTTGTGAAATACAATGTATAATAATTATAAAAATTTAAATACATTAAAAAAATATTAAAACAAATGATAGTTTGTAATTATCTTAAAAATATGTATAAATCATAATTAATTAACGTGCATTAGAGAGTATCATTACGAATAATGTTGAAGAAGAATTAACTATTTGGATGTGCAGTTAAAGGAGTAGAATAAAATTAAACTACTATTTTTTTTAATATTTCACAATTTAATAAAAAAATTTAATTTAAAAACAGTTTATATTAAGATGTTTGAATAAGTATAGGGGACATTGACCATTAATATATGGTTACAAGCATATATTTTACAAGGTTATCAAGTTTTAAACAAAATCAAACATTAAGATAGTCACATTGTCTATGTATATAATAATTTGATGTTATAATCGATATACTACTGATTTTCAGAATATTATGTATTTATGCTTCATTGTTAACCGTACATATTTTAATATTATAATGGTATGTTGTAGTAAATTAAAAAATAAATCTAGACAAATTTTTTTTGTAAAGTACACTCCTTTAAACTTTCTCTTTAAGGTAATGAAAAAAACTGATATGGAAAATTAAAAGAATTTTTAAATTCTCACAAACTATTTACACTGAACATGATAGTTATTTTTACAAAATTAAAAAATTAACTAATACCAGTTACTATTTAATCTTTTATAGTGTTAAAAAATTGCTATTTTATTTTAAAGTTTGTCAGACCACTTTTAAATTGTTTCTAACCATAATGTGAATCTAAGAAGAACTATGTGATTAATCACAGATATCTATAATGTAACGTGGTATTGTATACTTAATGCATGAATTTTTATGAATAAATTCATCATGAGCTTTTTTGAGTCTTAAGTTACAGGCATATAGCATTAAAATAGAACTATTTAGAGCTTAAGTCTGAGTATGGCTAACTTTATGACTAATATAAGGATATTTATGGGCATGGTAAGAATAATTATGTTTAGATAAAATTTCTATTTAGTTTAATTATCGTAATAAAGCATAATATTAAGTTATATTGAAATAACATTGAGTTGACTTAAGCACTGTTAACAAATACTTTCCGATTCTTTAATTTATAGTGAAATTATATAAAGCCTAGAGTTTGATTTTACAAAGAAAAATTAAAATTATTTTTTTTGTTTAATGACAATTTATATATGTATAGGCACTAGAAATACATAATATGAATAAAAAAAATGGAAATCGAATAAAGTTTTATGAAATTTATTTTAATTAAATATTCTGAGAGGGTAAATACGCTAATTATCTTGTTCATGTGTAACATTTTCATACGGTTTATAGTAGTAGGCCATTAATGCGAAAATAACACTAGTTAGCATCAAAAGCCCACCAAATGCAAAAAATTCCACGGCCTATAAAATGTTGCATACATTAAACAATTGAAAACAAAAATATCTACCATATTTTCTGTTATGACAATTTTTCCGAGTACTACTACAATTAGATTGCCTAGAGAAACAGTAATTAACCAAGCAGCCATGACACATGATTTCATTGATGCTGGCGCCTCTTTATATGCAAAATCAAGACCAGTTATCGAAAACATAATTTCTCCACAAGTTATTATAATATATTGCGGTACTTGCCATAATATATTAATAGGACGTGGTTCAACATCATTAAAAAGACTGTATTGAATGGCCTAACAAAATATTTATATAAGATAAATTCTAATGAATAATTATTATCATTTACTTTATTCATATCATCATATGATATGACCAATGTATAGACACCACCATCTGTAAGCTTGACTTCATCATCCTAGAATTAAACATTTATATAGTATTGATATGTATTTTTTCAATTACAAGTGCTTGGCCATTGACTTCAACACGATATCTAAATGCATTTATTTAAAACAAAATAAAAAAAAGTTAAACTAACATACATTCCTGGAATAAAGTTAAAATATTTATCATTAAATTTATATGGATCAATTTTAACACTAACTTTTCCAATTTTTATTGTTTGTAGTGTAAAATTTTGTTCTGTTTTGTTAGTTTCATTCTCAATTGTGTAATTACTTATAAATATACGAATCTTTGAGAAACCATTGGAACCTGTTAAATCATCACTACTCTTTAATTAATATAAATCAATTATTAAAAAATTTATTTTATGTCTATATATTTAAATACCACATGTAGTAAACATTGTGTGGAATTGCTGGTAGCTACTATTGTGTAACATGAATTTTCAACAAGATCATCCATTGTTTTTGGTCTAAAAGTGACAACATTCTTCGGATCAACATTATGGGATGAAATATTATGAATATCTTTAATTGGAAAAAATTCTAATGCCTTTCCCATATAAATATTTATGTGATAAAAATCAGTAGCCTAAGTTATAAAATTAATATACGAATGATGATGAATTTTTATAAAATTATATACTTCTCCTGGATATACAATAATTGAGTTTGGGAAATTTTTATTATAGCTTATAACATTGATTGGATCAACTAAAAGATTCATTATCCGAAAGTTAGCACTTCCAGCATAAGGTTGTTCTGCTACAGTTGATACACCCTATGTTATATGTATTTAATATGTATATCAATTGAAGTATATTTATTTTTTGAATAATCTATGATAGATATAAATTTATAATACTTCCATCTTTATTTGTAACATTCCCGCCACAATAAATGATGAAGCAGCCAATAACATACCAATCGTCATTCTTTTAAGAGGTCTAACAAATTTTATCATAAAAAATTATAAAATAGTACATTACTTTAAGCTTATATTTAAGCTGGTAAAAATTGGATAAATGATTCCTTCAAAAATTGGTATTAACATTAATACAAGAATTGGATTCAATGCCTTAATTTATATATAAATTATTAAGTATTAATATATTGTCACAAAGTTACTTGTATTTGATCTGGTTTAATTACTCCAATATATGGCTAAATATTTTAAAAATAAATTAATTTGACTTTAAAATACCACATAGCCATTCATTTCCATAGCTTGAATTGTCCATCTGCTACCCTTAATATGGAGTAATAAACTATGTATATGATATAAAATTACTTGTTGATCAAAAAGTGCCCAAAATATAGGTAATGGTAAAAAAAGAAATAAAACCCGATAGAGAGCTTTTATATCTTCAATAATTTGATGGTCCTTGACATATATTAAGTTTTAATAAAATAAATTAATAATTTAAACTGTATATTTTTCTTTAGCATAATCTAACCAGCATGACTTATCTGGCATATTCTTACCCCAATTTCGTAACTTTTCTCGAATAGCTGCCTAAATATAAGAAATCAATAGAATATAGTATAAATTTGTAGAATATTTTAAATTGACTATTGTAATTACTGTGCTAACTTTAATAACTATCAAAATTATATTATCATTAGGTAGAACTTTTTTGTAGTATTTAGATCCCGCCAAAAATAAAACTATAATATAATCATTTTTAAAAATATTTACAATAAAAATATACTAATAGAAATTATCATAAGCAATGAGGGTACTCCAAACGCCAATAAATAACAATCATCATCAAAGCATTTTACATCACCTATTTATCACATTGAAGAAAATAAATTATAAAAACACTTATAAATGCTATTATTATACGAATAGATTAGAAATGATAATTATATAACTATTACTAATATTTATTTTTTTTATCGTATATAAGAAATGAAAGCACAAAAATATTTTTTCATGCAAAAACAATTACATTATTTATAATTACTTATATTTATGAAAGAAAATTAAGGTTATATTATATATTAAAATGAATAAAGAAAAAATACTTCTTAACAGAGGAGTTATTATCATTGAAAAAAGACTACCCATATTTATTGAAAAATAAAATGCAGAAAAATAAACTTGTATTTTATGCTCCTAGAATAATTACAAACTAGATATATTATACATATATTACATCTTCAGGTTCAAATTGATCTCCCCCAAATGCAGATACACAAGGTTTAATTCCACCTGTTCCTATTGCTATTAGTAACAGTCCCACAATAGGTCCTCCTCTTTATATAATTTTAATATATCAATATTATCCGTTTTAATTAGCTATTACAGTTGAAATATATCTATTGCTTTTGGTATTGATGTTATGGCCAATATTACACTTCCAATAGTGTAAACAATTGAAACATAAAGTATAGTTCTAGTAAAATACAAAAATTGTTATTACATTTTTATTGAATTTAGTTAATTAATACTTGTATCTGCCAATATAACTGTCTGAAAGTATTGCTCCTCCTATCGGGCTCAAATAGGCCAACATATTAAATACATGATATATTATTACAGCATTATTTTTAGACATTAAATATGCATTTGTTAGATATATAACAAGTATGGCTAGTTTTAAATTATTTTATATAATTAAACATATAATTACCATGAATTCCATAATATGTGAATCGTTCACAAATTTCATTAGCTATAATTAAATAAACTTGTTTTGGAAAAAATAAATTATTAGATTTTTGTTTCTATAATTATTTTAAGTAGATTTATTTATAATAATATCTTTTTAAGATACTTTTGATTCTATATTTTCATATTCTACTTCATCTGTATTCTCAACCATATAAATGTATTTATTAATTATTAATTGGCTTAATTTTACACTTAAATACAAATCGAACTCATACGTTTTTATAAAGTGCTATTTTCTATTGTTTAGTGGTATTGGTATTAATTCAAAAAATAGCATTATATTAAAAATTTTAAAATTTGAACTATTTTTTGACTTATTAAAAAGTATTGTAATTAAAATTAAACATTTAAATACATTTCAAGCAGAATTTAAGCTTTTATTTATATTGTAGATCTAAATATTATTTATTTTAATGGGATGATTCAAAAAAAGTGAAAACTATATTAAAAAGTTGTTTTACTTAAACTCATTTTTAATAAAATTAAATGAGAATTATTATTCGTTTGATTTCGTATTTAAATAATGTAATTATTAAAATGTTTGTTTTTTCAAATAGTAACTTTAAATATAATTTTTTGTAAAGTATGTGAAAATTTTATTCTCAAATTATAATAGAGAGCTTTAAATCAATTTTAATGTATTCCAATATTAGCTATGAATGTTTTTTTATAGTTCAAGCTTTAAAATAGTGACCATCTACATTTAAAAATTTATATTATTTTAATAAATCAATAAATATTATGGTATTGTTTATTATTACTATATAGATAATAGTTACTATATCACAAATAGCTGATATTTTACTGATATTTATATTTCACAATTAATTATAAGTTAAAGATTACATTGATCAAACCATTCTTTATAAAATTCACATACTCATATCTGAATACTAGATAAAGTAAGCATTAAACTTCATCTATGGTAATTTATAGTATTTTTTATAGAAAAAAATTGTTTTTAAGCACTTTAATCTAAAAAAAAATTATAACCTGTAAAATAATTTTAATAAGGCTAAAAGCTCAATATAACAATCTCTCTATATTCATTCTAGATTAACCTAAAATATAGATGGGTGTAAAGTCACTTGAAATGCATATATTTAAAGAGTTAGATTCCAAAATTGCAATAACAGCTTGCCACTATAGAATGGAGTTTCAGTGATTATATGTTAATAAAATAAATCCAACCAACCCAGAATTTGCAACTTTATTATTTGAAAGGGGGATTGAACTTGTTAATTGTATAATCTCATTTGCTAAAAAATATATATACAGCATTTCTGGATTAAAAAAAAGTTTTTATACTTTAATAATCAATGAAAAAAAAAACTAACAACAACTTGTATTAAGAAATACAAATATTAGTGACTATTAGAGTCACTATAACAGAAATACTATGAATTATTTTGAATACATATGCACGTAATTAAACTAATAATAAGTTAAATTAGAAATTACTATAATCATAACTTTAAGTCAACTATATATCGAAATTGTTGACATTTGAATCAATTTTTTAAATGATAGTAGTAATTTAACTAATAACTAATGGTACTTGGCATGATATGGCTACATTATATAATATCTAATGTTAATTATAGTAACTATCTAAAATGGATAAATAAAGAATAATTTATTAATAGATTTAGTTATCATATCAATAAACTTATATTGGCACATTTATTTTTTAGGTGGTTATATAAAAATACTACAAACAAACAATAATGTTTAATTAGCTTGTAAAAATGACCCATATTTTAAACCAATTCAAATAAATACATATTTTCCTGCAAAATTTTATCCATCATATATATTTCTTTATGATAATTGTATATATATTTAGTACATTATAATTAATATAATAAATTATAATATTATTTAATTCCATAATACCACAAGAAACATTAAATTTCCACTTTTAACCTAAAATTATTGTATTTTAAGTATATCATTGAGAAAGTGAGCCATTTTACAGTATATATAACTAGAAAATAAACTCTACTATATATTTGTATTAAGAACATTCTGTATAATATTTTATTTTATTAATTGGTGTCTTTTAATTTTTACTATTTTATAAATGGAAGTATATTTTATTAATAAATTTTTTAAAAGCTTTTTTAACCTTTTTAAATAATATCCTTATTAATTTTGTTTCTTATTAGCATTTTTTTGATATAACAATCATATCATTATCTTTTTCATATTTCTACACATGGTTTGCAGCAATCAGTACCTATTTTATTTATAACCAGCGCTTTTTATTCTCCAAAAATCATCAAAAATTTATTTCTTAAACGATAATTACTATACTATTAATGTTTTAAAAATTTTCACGGAGCTATGATGCAAGTTTCTGTTTTATAAACAAAAATTACCTTTAAACAATCGAAAAATAAAATGGAAGATCAATATGTATAGTGATGGTTGGGTGACAGAAAACTAGAGCATAAAAACAAAGTACTTTATGAGATAGGATTTTTCGTATTGAAAAACATTTAATTTATAAATTTTAAAGATTTTTATTTAAATATCATATGTCAGATATCAATTGTGATGTATTGATATATAGGAAATAATAATTCAAGAAACTAACATTATGATGGATTTTCTAAATTTAGTATACATCACCAAAAGATATTTTAAATAAATAAATTTTATATACAAGATATTATAAAATGTAAACTTTTTTAAAATAAACCTATGTTAAATGTTTCTAAAAAAAAATTCACAACCTTGTTTCTAAAATTTGGGGGGATATGTGTCTTACCTATGTCAAATAATTGTATCTTTATACCTATTATATGTATTATCTTAATATTTATATTAAGAAAAATATATTTTATTTTCATAAATTTTTAATACATAACAGCCAATTCTATAAAAAATTATCAAAATTAGAGTTATTAACGATTTAAATACCTAGTGTTCTTACTCTTAAAGTCTTAACGAATGTCATTATATTTAGTTAATTTTTTAAAATTGAAAAAAGATTTGAATTTAGAGTAAAATTTTATTAATAAAATGATAAGAACTAAAAAAACACTCTAAATTTTATAGCACAGCTCTAGTTAGAGCACTGAGGTAAAAATAAATTTATATTACCTATTAAATATGTCAGAGTGTAAATATTAAATAAAATGAATATTATTATGATAAATTAAAATTATGATTTTTAATTTTTAAAAAATTTATTTATTTTTTTTGGATTTTACTATAGATTATTCCTATATTATTCAATAGTGATACTGCTTGAGTATTTCAGTCCAGGGTATTTAGCTTAAATGCATATGTTGATTAAAAATTAATACATTTCCTTGTTTTTTTACTTACAGCAAATAAATAAACTACTATTTGTCATAATAATATTAAAAATTTTGTTTTTAATGGCTTTATTTCAACTTTTAAAATATTTTGAAGTAGTATGGTCATTATTTTTATTGTATATGAGAAATTCTTTATCACATCAGCATTTTTTAATTATTTTAATAAATATTTATATTTTTAAACCGATTTTTTAATATAAGTAATAATAATAAATAATTTAACCCCTTTAATATTCTAAAAAGCTTTTATAACCTTAGTAAAAAAATTATATATTATTTATTTAATTTTTTTTTCATTTTTATGCAATAATAGAGTTAAAATTTATGATCTACTTTAAATTCTTAAAAAATACTATAATATTGATTAATAGTTAAAAGTATTTGGTTAAGTTTATAATATATAACTGTGAATATCATTAATAACCTTGAAAATCCCTTTAATTTTAATCAAAAATTAATTTTTATACTTTTTTATGTAATTTTATAGATGCTATTAAAATATGTTGATAAAATATAAGAAAGTATAACCAAACGTATTTATATTTATAAGAGGAATTTTAAATTTAATAATTCATTATATTAAGAATAACCTTTAAGAGTTTATAATTAGATAAAGCAATATATAACTATGTATTTTATTCAAAATAGTCAAAAATAGTGTTACCATAAAGACACAATTCATAGTTAGTACATCCACCATTTTAATTGTTTAGGAATATATTCTATGAGAAATCAATCATTATCTATTTCTTTATACATATATAAACCTATTAATTATAAGAATGAAGTAAATTGATATTTCAAATAATAATGATTAAAATATGCATTATTTAAAAGTTAATTTGTAATTGAAACTAAGATTTTTAAATAATATAATGATTGTTGTGACAATCAAATAAAAATATATATAAATAATATATTTAAAAATATATTGAAGTTTAAAAATGCAAAAGAAAAATACTTTTTTTAATTATTTTTAAGTCATTTCTTCATTGGTCAATTGCAAGTAAA
>JRUX01000367.1:0-54073 GCA_001407235.2 Kudoa iwatai | reverse complement strand
ATATATTAAAAAATATATTTGTATTATTATAATAAAAATAAAAAAATATAAATTATAAAATTTAGATGATGTTTTTTTATATTTTAAATTTAAACACTATATTCTAATAGAAATGATATTATTTTAATGACCTAACATGTGACTATATCCAACAATTGGGTTTAATTTTAATTATGTGATTAAAAATAAATATGCTAAAATATGATTAAATTTAATGAACATAGCTTGTATAAAATCTTCGTTTGTTGAACGTAATCTAGTAGTAAAAAAAATGACAGATATGGATAGTGATGGAAATTCTAATAGACATGACAATTCACACATTAATACAAGTATAGCTTATAGTTGTAGATTTCATATTAGAATAATTATTTATAGTTAATTATGATAGTATAAATGAAATAAAAAAGTAAAATTTATTAATTAATTATATAGTTGATCATTTTTAATTGTATAGTGAAACTACAGGTCAAATAAATGATCATCAAGATATAACAACACAAACCAACCCCCTAACAAATGAAAACATATCTATACCAATTGATAATACTAATAATACTAGTTTTATTAATAGTACACATATTCCCCAACAAAATGAATACTATCATCCTAACGATGATGCTACTGATTCTAATACTTCAGCGGGTTTCACGTATTAAATTCATCATATCTATTTAATTCATACTAATAGTAGTTTAAATAATAGTATCATGTCAACTGAAGATGAAAATGAATTCAGTTTAGTTGATTATCCAGAAATTACTCAAACATTTCGAACAAATTTAAACTTCTGTAACGCTAACATTCTACGATTTAGTTATGAAATTGGAAAAATTAAACCAGATGTTGGAGTTGGTTTAAAATTAGTTGAGTCTATATTAAAAAAAATTAAAAATCATATCAATTGTAAAGAATGTGTTCTTTTTCTTCGTGAAAATGCGGTATTATCTTTTTTTTTAACTTTTATATTAATCATATACTACAATTTTATAGCCAAACATTGTCTATATATTATATTTTAATAATTGTTTTAATAAACAGTTAATTCATTACATTGAGATTCTTTTTTATTAGTTTAAATGTTCTATTGTGGTTGTATTAAATGAATCAAATCAAATAACCATGTCTCACAATGTAGCTACAACTAAAGAATTGTATTTTTTTAAAAATAATTCTTCAATCATTGGTTTTTTCTATTATTTAGTGTTGTAGTAGATACAATTAAAGTCCCTATAGTTGTATATGATCAAATGTGTAGACAATATGTAAATTAGTATATGTGCTTATGATTGTTAATAAATCCAATTTAATAGCCAAATCCTCCAGATGTAGCAACATATGCTGATTTGGGTTGTGTTTTTTCATTTGAACCAACAACCTATTTAAAAAATTCACTTTCTACTGTTCTCATAGATGGACAAGGATCACTTTTTGGTATAATTCAATGTAATGATTGTACTAATGGACCTAATTTTACTGAAGATCAACTTGGCAGTCTTATTGTAATATTAAAAATATATTTTATATTATTCATACACATATATGTATTAGTCTATATCTCCACATATTGCAAATCTTATTATCTATAGTCATCTTTGTCTATATCGATTGAGATATATCAATCAAATTACACTATATAGTGAGGTATTATCATATTGTTTGTACTATTCTTCAACTATTTTCTACTATTTGATAATGGATTTAATTGTTATTTAGATGTTTCATTATCAAGTAAATGATACAAAACTTTCAAAAGAATTTCAAAATTACAACATTGCACAACATCTAAGAAATTTTGATCCACAATCACAACAAAATATTGATATATATTCATTGTTAGACGAAATTAATCAAGATATTTTACCAAATCTTAATAATGAAGGAGCCCCATCTTTGAATAATAATACTATAATAGATTCTACTTCTACACAATACAATCATATAAATGAGAATGATATCAATCAAAATTATGCGAAAATATTACTTGGACAAAAACTCACTACATTATATTCTTGTGATTGTCATCTATCAAAATATGTTAAAAGTCAATATACTTGTATGAATACATGCTTAGAAAACTTTGAAACATTTAACTTTTACAACAGTTTACGCATACAAAGAAAAGTAAACTCATCTATCAATAATATCATTTTATTAAAATATTAAATATAATAGGTATTATGCAATTTTTTAACAACAATTCGCAAATGTTATCGTAATTTAACATACCATAATTGGTACCATGCTGTAAGAACAACTAGTGCTATGAGATATCTTCTTCATAATACACCACTTGAACAATTCTTTACATTAAAAGAAAAGTTTGCACTTATGATAGCATCAGTTGTACATGATATTGATCATAGAGGAAAAACCAACTCCTTCCATAGAAGAAATTGTGAACCTTTAGCATTCATATATCAAAACAATTTTTCCTTAGAATGCCATCAATTTGATATGTTTAAACAGATAGTTGAAATCATACCTGATTGCAAAATATTTTCCAATTGGACACATGATGATATTCAAGAAACAAATGAATTAATTAAAGAATGTATTATACACACAAATGAAGCTAACATTCTCAGGTACCACCTATTATAAATAATAAAATATATTATGTATAAACCTTTTGAACTTGTTGTTATATTAAGAATAAGAAATGAATTCGTAGATAGTGTTACACAATGCACTCTATTAAGAGAACACTGGGGAAGAAATGAAGAACGTAAACGACTTCTTATGAAAGTCCTAATTATTGTATCAGATCTAGTTTTCTTATTCAATGAATGGACAGATCATTATAATGTTTTTTACATGTCTCAATTCTACTGTATTATTATTTTTCTTCCATTTTAGTTTGCCAAACGTTTACAAGAAGAATTCTTTCTTCAAGGTGATGCAGAAAGATCTCGTTATTCAGCTGTATCTGTATCAACTTAAAATTATCTTTTAACCTATTACCACATACTTTTTTTTATTTCATTTAGTTATCTCAATATGATAGAACTACTGGTGAATATTTTGGTCTTCATGTGATTTCATTGTTGTTTAATGTTGGTATCCCACTTATTGAAGTATATTCTATTATTGTATACTTTCTCATCGTCTTTTAATAAATGAATATATCTAGAATGTTAGCAGACTTTTTCGTATTTCACTTGAAAGTTGGGTGAAAAATGCCAAAGATAATCTTGCTACATGGGAAGAAAAAATTCGTTCATTGTCCTCAGATGCTAACTTGGCAAATTTTTCAATTAATCAAGCTCGTCAATGCTTCCCCACTAATATATAAAAAACAATGCCTCTACATTATCCCAGATTGGCTTAATCATAACTATCAAAGTTAAATCGCTCATCTAGTCTAGTAGCATAATAATTACTTTATCGCTTATTATTCTCCATATCACTTATCTTTACAAATGTCTTTAATCTTTTATAAGCGTTTCCAACAGGTTACAATAAAAATTACCAAATCTATGGATTTCATTCAAACCAAGCGACTTGATCACTAAAATTAATGTAAAATACTATTTACAATTTGATATTCCTTTTTTTCTTCAAGAGATTTATGTAAATTGTTATGGTAATTTGTCAATTCATTTTGAATGAGATTAATATAACAAACCACAAATCAAGCTTTCAGTGTTTTCATTATCCACAACAATATACAAAAGTAATACTCTTTTCTTTTATCAATTTGAACACTTTTTAAAAAAAATACTTTTCATACATCAAACAGTTTATTTCCCAATAAACATAAATAAACTTTTGATTTCTATAATGCACTTTAGGTTTGATTTAATAATTACATTGAAAAATAGAATGATGCATAAAATTAATGAAATTTTTGCTATAATGACGTAAAAAAACTCTATTACTAATTTTTCTAGTTAGATAAGTATGTTGATAACCATTACAAACATAACTAATTTCATTCTACTTCATATTTATTGTAATTTGCTAACTACACTCAATTCCAAAACATCCTTCATTTTATTATTTTCTTAAATCATATATCTTTGTATACAGAGTAGAGTAATAAAGAAACAAAACCATAAATGTAAATTTAGTATATCCAGCTATCTATTACAGTTTTTCGGACGGCTTTCACATACTCAGGTCTATTATTCTGATAAAGATCTGCAGCATTTCCATTTGCAGGACTATTAATATTGGGTTCATCTAAAAGTGACTAAAATAAAACTATTTTATTTATTTTTGGTTCATTATTTTTACTTGAATTGAAGTTAAAATTGAGCTTACATCATACGTTGAACTCCATCTAGTTTGAAGAATATCCAAACAGATATTACCATCAACATATACTAAAAGATAGAGCATATTAATGACAATTATTTTACAAAAAATATATCTACTATTTGGATGAAACATTTTTGTAGTAAATTTTACAAGTGGAGCTTTATTAGGATATTCTTCAGTAAAATGTAATGTCAATCTAAATATTCCGTTGTCAAAAATTGTGCCTGGTGGCCTATACAACAAATTATATATCATGTAATCTATCATATATTCTACAATAATAACAACCCAAAAATAACAGCTTCCCATAATAGAATATTATTTTCATCTGGATATGCATATACACCAGGATTTGGATCTTCTTGCATTCTAATAAAATCCATCGATTAAAAAACCTTATGCTTTGTCATCTCATCACATTATCATACCTCTTATAATCACGTAAAAGTCTTCGTCTAGCACTTGTAGACATCTATGATCATGGATAGCACTTTTTTAATATATATCACCAAGATACGGCTATTAAAAACTTGGTATATTTCGCCATTTTTCGGCTATAATTTCGGTGATTACTAAATCTAAATGTTGATGGTATATTGAGATATCTTAAAATTTATATATTCCAATAAGTTATATGACTATTTAAATTATTTTTTTTTCTAATATTATATTTGTATAATCTTTATTTTAATATATTTTAAAAGATTTGTGGTGGTATTGGTTATTGATGGTTAGAATAAATGAAAATCTCTAATTTTAGATGTTTATACATAAATGATATCTTTTTTTATAAATAATATAGATAATTTTAAACTATAACAGCTTATCTTTCATCTTTTTTATATAGTAATATTCTATTTAGAATGAAGTGTTTAGATGATAGTTTTGTGCTATATAAATAGTTAATATGATTTTATTACTAGTATATTCCACAATGAATTAAACGTAACAATTATATGCTTAACTGTATCAATAAAGTAATATTTATCGATTATAAAGATATATTTAAAGAATAATTGCCTTAAATTATTTCTAAATAATAATCATTTTTTATAGTAATCTAAATAAATATTTTTTTTCCGATATCACCTAACCTAAAAATGACCTTGTTGTCTAATGAAGATAAGTCAATTTTTCATATTTTTAGGTGTAATCAAAATTTTATTTTAATAAACTTTTAAACAATTATTTTTATATAAATTTTGATTTATAAATTTTATCATAACATCAAATTTTAGCAGCTATTTTTAAAGCTAACAGTAATGTATTTAAATTTTCTAGAAATCTATTAAAAGCATGCCGATTATTACTGGTGGTTAAGTCGGCGTTTTAGACTGTAATGACGCCTTCTTTTATTAGATTTTCTTATAGATCATAGTATTAGCAAGTGTAAGCTAATAAAATAAGCATGTAGTCTTCCAATGTGTTATAAGGGTTAGTTTATGGTATTTTTACTAGCATTTCTCTTAACATTTTCTTATTAAATTTGCCGATTTATATGATAGAATACTGAAAAACAAGTAAATTTATTTAAACAAATTAAAGATTGATTCAAATAATTGTGGATTTTTTTACATGAAAGGGATTGAAATGTATGATCTGTTAATTTATATCCTAGATCCATTTATAACCATTATTTTAATTTATTCACACAAATTATATTATATAATTAAAGCTTTTATAATATTTTTTAAACTTTATTAAAAAAACTCTTTAAACTTGGGAATTATTCCAATCTCTTTTTTTGTTATGGGGACTATGGTTCAATTTAGTCATCAACAAATCACTCAATTCATCATTTTTTTCTAAACAAATATTAAATAAATATTGGCATTATTATTTTTATATAAATAAAAGGGTTTGAATGGCCGATAACTTTTAAAAAATTGCTTGTTTTTTTATAAAAGTATCATTATTCGTGGGTCCTCGCATAGAATAGGAGATTATAGGGGTGTATCAAAGGGATACGTTCGCATGTTTTAGATCTAGTGTTTATGCGTAGGTTTGCAAAAACAAAATCAAGGTAAATTTAAATTTATTGTATTCACTTTTAACTTTAAAAAAGTTATAAGTTATGTAGTATTTAAAAGTATGAGTAGGAAGGCTTACTATTTATTAGTTTATTTGATTTTAAACAATCGTAGTGTACAAGTCTTACCTTTAGATAGTAAATTAAGGTATTGTAGTATACTTATAGTATAATATATTTTAATTTGGCGTGAATTAACATAAATAAGACCTATATTGCTGGTATTGTGGTATACTCATGGGTATTTTTGAATGAATTGTTTAGTACAATGCTTCTCTATAACTCAAAATTAGATGTAGATGTTGAGTAATATAGGTAGGTTTACTATTATACACTAACGTTGATAAATCAGAAGCATTGTATCTCGCTACGGTATTATTTTCTATTCACCATTGGACACGATACTCATAATTATGGTCGGTATCTATTTATTTTAGAGTATGTGAGACATAAAATTGTAAACAAGTTTTTCTTTTTAAATCGAACATTAAAGTAGACTTCAACTAAAGTCTGCATTTATTTAGTAGGATTCTATAGTGATAATAGAAGTGCCTGACGATAACCGTAATATTGATAGGGATGTCATCTAGCGCTGCAAAACAATTTTCTATAAGATCTATTTCAGTAATGATTAAAAAAAAATCTTAAATAGAACTATATTGTGTGTTTGTATAAATTACATATACCATTAACTACAAATTGATACGAGGACAATAAAATCTAATCTATTAGTCATAGCATGTTAACCAAATCATTCTTTAAATGTTAAATAATTATTTTTAATTATTTTAAAACTTATTTTTTTGAATGCAAGCATAAAATACAACACTTCGCAAGCTACAATATGTAATTGCATTGACATGCGCAAAAGTACACTTACAAGGAACAACGTGGGTTGCTATATAGCGTAGTAGGTAACTATTTTTAGTTAATTCAATTCATAAAATATTGTTTATTATTGTAATATTTTAAATAATAAGTAGATTTATAAGTTAATGTTAAAAGGAGAACAATCAATGGCATCTAGAGGTGGTTCAATTGTTCTAAAGACACCAAAAGTATGTATATTTGTCACATAGTGGTCTAATTTTTAAACAAAGGGAACGCGTGATTTTACCCCCAGAATGTGTGCTATAAAAAATCATGTGTTTGATGTAATAAAAAATGTTTTTCAAAAATATGGAGCTGAAGAAATAGATACGCCAATATTTGAAAATAAAGTATGAATTATTGTTACTAAGTATAAAATTATATAATGAAGGAAATACTTACTGGAAAATATGGAGAAGATTCTAAACTAATTTATGATCTTGCTGATCAAGGGGGTGAAATTTTGTCATTAAGATATGATCTAACTGTATAAACTTTATATATATATATTGTAGTTTTTAAAAAAAATTTGTATTAAGGTACCATTTGCAAGGTATTTGGCATTAAACAAGCTTGATTCTATGAAACGATATCATATTGGTAAGGTGTATCGCCGTGATAATCCAGCTATGGCAAGAGGAAGATATCGAGAGTTTTATCAGTGTGTAAGCTATATTGAAAACAATTTAATACATTAAAATATATAATTAATTTAAAGGACTTTGATATTGCGGGAAAATTTGATTTGATGATACCTGATGTCGAGTGTTTGTGTGTTGCTATTGATATTTTAAAAGAACTTAATATTGGTAACTTTAAAATAAAAGTATTTTAGTTAAATATTTAATGAAATTTATCTTCTAAAAAATTAACTAGGTAAATCATCGAAAAATTATCGATGGAGTGATGGAATGCTGTGGAGTACCATTTGATAAGATAAGAACAGTATCATCTTCAATAGATAAATTAGACAAACTTTCATGGGATGAGGTTTATGCTGAAATTACAAATGAAAAAAAAATATCTCCCGAAATAGCAAATAAAATAAAAGATTTTGTTAGCATAAATGGTTCTTTTAAATTACATTAATTATTGTAACATATATTTATTATTCTATGTATTATAATAGGAAATGTTACAGTTTTTGACAAATTAAAAAGTTTAGTTGATATTAATTGCTTTTCTACAATAAAAGAAGGTATTGATGAAGTTTTACTATTGGATCATTATTCAAAACTTTTTCAGATTGATTCATATGTATCTATTCTATTATAATTAGATAATTGTGAATACTATTCTATTATTTTCTAGATTGTATATGATATGAGTCTTGCAAGAGGCTTAGACTATTATACTGGCTTAATATATGAAGCAGTTCTTGATACTATTATTGTTAACGATGGTGAAAATGGTAATATAGTTTGATATTTATTTAAAATAATAATAAAATGCATAAGGGAATGCTTTAAATGTTGGTTCTATAGCTGCTGGAGGTCGTTATGATAATTTAGTTGGGATGTTTGATAAAAAAAATAGAAAAGTTATCATTTTTTTTCTCAATTAATGTCATAAAATACTTTATAGGTTCCATGTGTTGGTATAAGTATTGGTATTGAAAGAATATTCACATTAATGGATGCGTTACATAACGTATATTTTTTTGAATGTTTTTATGTGTGCATATTATTAGATTTTTAATTAGATAAATAGTAATACTATTCGTACTAAAAAAACTCAAGTGATGGTAGTATCAGCACAAAAGGGCATGATTGATGAACGGCTTAAACTCATTAATCAAATTCGTCAAGCTGGAATTAAAGCAATATACTCTAACATATTCTATCATAGTATATCTAAATTTTTTAGGCTGAAACTAGCTTCAAATTAAATCCAAAACTACTTAATCAATTTCAATATTGTGAAGAATATAGTATTCCTTTATGTGTTGTTATTGGTGAAGATGAAATAAAAAATGATATTGTCAAATTAAGAAATATGAAACTAAGAACAGAGGTTTTTAATATATTCTTATAAACTACTTATTTACATCATATTAGGTAACTATTAACAGGAACACACTTATTGATGAGTTAATTAAAACTCTATCCAATTTTGATATATAAGGTTTCTTATGTTTTCATATTTAAAGATATTATCCTATTCATGATAAAAAACATGTATAATTAGTTTTTACTACTATTTTACTATACATATAATAAATTAATTATTTTTAAAACCAGTGTATTCATCTTAAAGCTTGTAAATAGATGAATATTTTTGTCTTTTAGTATCATTCAATCATTATTATTAGCATTTTAAATATTATTTTATACATACAATTTTGTTCATATCTAGGCAAAATCTGGTAAAAATAATTTCATTAGTGAAAATCAATAACATTAATTTTATAATATGATAAAAATTAATAAATATTACCAAATCCTTAGATATATATATGTATAAATATTTAAGAAAAATTTATTTTTTAGCTAAATGGAAATTTTTGTCTAATAACTTTTAAATATTCTAAATGTAGTAATAAATAAAGCTAACTAATAAATTAGGCAGTATATTTTATTTATAGGATAAATTGACTTGTAATGCTTATTTTTTATGTGCAATTTTAATTAAAAGTCAACCTTGTCAACCTTATTATTGAGTTGAAAACATATTCAATCTTTTAATTTATATACTTTTGACGCAGAAATGTCTGTTAATTATTACTATTAAACCTTACTAAAAATGATTTATAACATTATTTATGGTTGTTACTCCAACTTTAGTTTAAATATTAAAATTAATTGAGGCCAATTAATTTTAATATTATTATATTTTTTAAAATTAAGCTTTTATTACCATTTTTTAAAAGAAAAGATGACATATTATTAGATTAAATATTTTAATATACAATTTTAAGTTTATTATTTATAATTTTTTTTTGTTTATAGTCTTATAATTTATTTTGACCACTATTTTCTATAAAATAATTGATAATGGAATGTTAGAGTTTTATTTGAAAAATCATTTCTAAATTACTGATGTAATTTAGTTGGGTATGAAATACTAGCTAATCAAACCTACTACAATAGCGTATACATGATAGTAGTGTTATTGCATAACTCAATAAGTATGTTTACTCCACGACAACTATCCTCTTACTATACTATGAATCAGCATAAAATTTTTTTGAAAAATTAGTTAAACTAGGGCTCTAGGTTTACAACACATAGCTTCTTAATTTACACTACGTTTCTTTTACACGATTTCTATAAACTTTATTAATTGAATGTTCTATTTTTAGTTATTTTCCACTTTAAGCGAGACTAGGATGTATTTTAAATTGTATCGATGACTGCATTTTTTCTATTTATATCTAGAGTAAGATAATAAAAATTTCAAAATAGGTAATCTGGCTTAATCATTATTTAATATTACATACTATCCAACTACGATATTGATATCACAGCATGTGTTATTCATCTGAAACCTAGTTTAAAGCAAAAATATAACTATATAAAGCGATATAGTATTTTTAATTGCTATCCATCAAATGCCGTCGTTTAGTTGGTACTCAATGTAGGCTATGAGCGATTTTTACAGACTATATACGCTATTAAATTCAAATAAAATTCATATTTGTATTTATTCATAAATTTGAATTATATAAAATGTGTAAAAATATATCAACATAACTTTTTCAAATGCAGAAACAAAAAATCAGTGATATTAGTAAGAAATAAAAAGGTTGAAGAAAACTTTATCATAGTGATAAAAGAAATTTATTCTTTGATAAGTTAAGTTAAGTTGTATATGGAAATATTTATGAAACATTTTTTCACATACACTTTTATCTTCAGAGCAATAATTTCACTGTAATACTAAACAAAGTTTTTTTAAGGTTTGCTTGAGTCATCGTAAGTTTCTAATCACATCACATTAGAAGAAAAAAGTGTTTGTTATTACTTATTTTTTCCTCATATACTAATATAAAAACAAAGTAGCATGCAATTAGGCTTTTGTTTTGGTTTACAAGATGAAATTTGCGTTGAAACTTGTTGAGGGTGAAGTTATAGCTAATAAGGCTATCTTCATTACGTTTTAGACACCTTAGCTCCATCCTAAAGGTGACTTAATTTTATAGAATAGTGTGTACATTTAGATGAATAGACATTCTCGTTTTTAGGGAAAATGCCACTATTAAATATACCTTTGGTTAATCTAGAATTAATTTTGGAAGTTGATTAAGCGATTGTCAACTTTACAGATATGTATGTTGCAAGTGCTAAGGTAATACAGTATTTTAAAGCCCTCAAAATCTTTGCTTCTGTAAAGTTTCAATTATAATGCTAACAAAGTACCAACACACCGTAGATCTCCTCTATTAGTGCAGCATTTCTACATGAATTTGAATTGAGAGTACAGAAACCCATAAATAGAGGTCTCACCTAAGCAAGATTAAGACCCATATACACAAGAATATAAGCCTCATCTTTAACTCTAGTTGTTATACATTTCGGGTTCTCTATTTTTAATATTGTTTACCATAACTGAAACAGCCCTGTAGTTTATGTAAGTCATGGAGGTCAACCATGTAGTATTACGCAAAATAGAACATTTAGTAGAGAATATACAAATAACAGTATTAGTAATACGAAGAGGGTAGTAAATAACTTATTTGGTGGTATTACTAAGGTTAATAATATATGGCAAAATAAGCTTTTCTATACATGAAAAATTTAAAAAAATAAATTTAATTCTCAATTGTTGTTATTGGATGCAAAAATCAAATTTGTACTCAATTTTAAAGTATACACATGATTAAAATTCTCATTATTAATTGGCAGGTATCTATTTTATGATATTAAACATAATATAGAAATGTATTTCTAAAATTCTATTAATTATTAATCAAGTAGTACATATACGTTATACTCATAAAAGTAGACATACATTATACCAAAGATATTACTAATATAATATGGCTATTATCCATTATAAGCAATTTAAAAGATAAAGATTATTTTATTGATTATAGATATCATATAAAACAGTGAATAAAACCAAAATAAAATAATTTGTTAGAAAATTGTTAGATGTTGATTGATTAGATAAATTAATTGATAAATATAAAGTCCGTGAATTAATATAAGCCAATTTAATCAAATTACCTTAAAAAAGAATCATAAAAAAGTATTTATCCCATTTAATATAAAAAAAATATTACATTTAACTATAAAATATATTTAGTTAGTAATAACAAGATAAAATATCTATTGAGAATTATTAATCTCATAAAATCACACAATCCTATCTATTTCGTAATTTTATTTCCCTAGAATATGGTTATAAACAAAGATTTTATATATATAAATTTTGTTTATAGACAGTAAATGAAGAAACAGTACATATATATTGCAACTAAAGGTAATCATTTTAATTTTAAAAAGATACAAAAAATGCGTCCCCGGCCGGGATCGAACCGGCGACCTTTCGGTTAACAGCCGAATGCTCTAACCGACTGAGCCACGGAGACAGCGATGTAGATCGGTTATGAAATAATTATAAACTTTCAATTAATAATTTCTTTATGGAAGAATCGATGAATGATCCCTTGGTAATTTTCCTTCAAAATATTGCCAAAATTCTTAAAATTATAATGCCAAATTTTTGATAGATTTAGCTTGAATATCAATCAACTTATTATACATCATTCTCTATTTATAAAACAATACTTTTGTATTTCATAATAAATGTTTATGTTTTTTATGTAACATAAATTTTTAGTACAATTTTATTTGACATAATATTATTTTTTGCGGTCATTTTGTTTTCTTAACAATTGCATGTCCAATCCAATTTTTTTATTTACTTTTATTCATGACATTATATTTATTGTTTATCATGCATGTATATTTTCTTAATGGTTATTCTATAAATATCTAATAATTATATTGAACATTAATATAATGGTTTCAGTATAAATATAAAAGAAATTCCATAATAATATTGATTGATAGATATATTGTACATTTATTAGAAGCATTGATTTGTTAGTTTTTTTGTCAATATATTGAATATGATTGATATGACTATTTTATACTCTTAATAGATTTACATTAATATATTTTTTTAACATATTTAAGTGATCTGTAACTATTTTTTTATTGTTTAATAGTACACTAGATTAAATATTATAATGTTATATGGTGAATGATAACATTCTTTATATATATTATTTATACATTTATGAGAAATAAAAAATATTAACACTATCATACTTTATGATTTTAAAAAAAAATAGCCGCATAAACTTCACAATTATTTTCGTAGTATGCGCACGCAAGAGGGATAATTAGTATGAGTGACGATGTGGGTGCAGGTGATAGTATTCATTTACCTACAAAAATAAAAGATAAGAAATGTGAATTTAAAATAAATAATATACAATTTAATAAAGTAACAACGGATGAAGATATAAAGAAAAATAAAAATAAAAATAAGAATGTTATACTAACTAAATTCCTTACTAATATACATAGAAAAAAAAGAATGATTAAATGTGTAAATGAAAATAATTCAAAAAAAGTATATAAAAAAATAATAAAAGATAGCTATAAAGCTGCAATGGACCGTATTTCTGGAAAAAAGGTCTATGACGATGATACATTAATTTGTAAGTCATTGAAAAAGAAAAAATTAAAAAAGATTAAAAGTAGAAATAGATGGAAGAAAATAAAGAAAAAATAATAATGTATGTTTGTATATTTAAAAAAACATATACATTTAATGGTTTTTGTTATTTTTTCTTATTGACACAGTTTTAAACATAATTGTATTTTATTGGTTATGAGAGATTAGTATGTTAACTATGTTTTAAAGAATAATTTATTAATATTTTTGACATGTAGCTTTGTAAATGATACTTTAATATAAAAAAGAAAGATATTGTTGTGTTTTTATATGATAATTTAAATAATACTCTCTTTTGTTAGCAGCCATGATTGTAAATTTCATATGTGCAAGTGTGTAATTAACAAAAATTAATATCTTTGTGTGTATCATTGAAGAAATTACTTGATATTTAATGACAATCTACTCTAGTGATATATATAAAATAATGTGTTTTTATGGATATAGAAATAATATTACATTGTTAAAAAACAAGTTTTTTTGCTTTTATTGTGATATTAATAATATTTTATGATGACATATTATTAATAGAAATTAAAAAAATTAATTTTATTGTTAAATAATATAATATTTTTATATATAAAATAGTTGTTCATTATAATTTTATTCATTGTAAACTCTGATAAAAGTAATCCATATTGAAAAGCTAAATTCTACATAATTTGTAAACCTCTAATTGCATTAAATTAACACATTATGTTGATTTAAATTATTATACAAAATATAGTTATTTATTATTATATTAAACTAGAAAAAGAATTTATATTATTATTATTATAGAGAAAGATTATTTGAGACTATTACTATTTATTTTTTGTACTTAATAATTTTAATAAAGGTATTTATTACTAGTTAACAAAAAATTAGTAGATTTTATTAATAAGATAATAAAATTGATTATCTCTCTTGAATTATAATAATCTATGAAGGTATTATATAGCATTTTTATTAAGTAATTTATAAAAAAATCATAGTTTTATTAATGTTAAACATGAATATACTAAGATAAAAATATTGTTATTTATGTTATAGATATACTTTTTAATATATTTTCTTAATTTTGTATTATCCTATTCTAATTATAATACTCATAAAATATTTACGGCTTCTAATATGAATATTTCATCATAGGGATAAAAATAAAGTCCATTTTAATATTGTAACAAAGTAATGTCATTTCATTTATATTTAATAAGAATAGTATATTGCAATAGTAATGCTTATTAATAAAACGTTTTAAGCACAAGTTAGAAGAGGAATAAAAAGATGTATAGATAATCCATAAAATTATAAAAATACTATCATTTAAACTTTAATTAGATACATAATAGTTGAATTTATTTTTAATTAAATAATACGTTTAAAAAGGTTGTTTTATGGTTATAGAATATACTGTTAATTTGATATTAAAAGGGGTTTTTTTTAAATTAATAAATATATTAATAGCAATATTATTGATAATACAAGCTGATTCTACAATTACTTTTACATAAATGTTATTTATTTCCATATGCAAAAAGCTAATATTTACCTATATATTAATATAATCGTATTTTCATAGGATAATCGCTTGTTATAATATTTAGTATCTATTTTTAATGCAAATTATATATATGTTAATATGCTATTATTTGATCTAAAACATACTACTATATTTTCAAGATTTTTATAATATATCAAGTATGATTTTCTTTAGTAAGATAAATAATTTGTACATTGATAGATAGAGACCATAAAAAGTATTAAGAGGATAACCTTAATTCGTGACTATTTTGTTAGTATTATTCACTGTGATTGTGTAGATAAAGTAATATCATGAAATGATTGATGTTAAGTACCAATTGTGTATAGCATAAAAATTGTTTTTTAATTAAAGATAGATATAGTAAAGATTGTTTTATTATATTATTCAAAATAGAAATAGTTTATAAAGTTAAAATTTATATTTTAAACGATTTAAATGCTCATCTAAGAGAAAATATAATTATAAAGCTATTAAAAAGCACTTAGAATCTTATCTTAAGTTGGCTTAGAGATAATATAAACCTTACTAAGATCACATCAATCTTCCAATAAAGACACATCATTCTGTTGTAAAGTAATTCCACTTAATTATTAGCTAGATTTTAAAAAATCAATAAGAATCAATCAATAAGCTGTGAATATGGTTGAATCTAAAATAACTAATCGTTTAATTTTACAAGTTATTTCACTATATTTTTGTCCAATATTATTAGGAATTATGATAGCATCATTTAACATTGATAGTGTATGGACTTTTTTTAAAAAATGCCAATATTTAATTTTTTTTAAAAGACTAAAAAATTCATAGAAATTTATGAAAATCAAGTAACAAAGAATACCACTAGCAATAGTAAATTAAATGGATTTATATATTTGAATGTGCTTTTTCCTATTGGAGGATTTTTTGGAGCTATAATAGGTGCAATTTTATCTACTAACTTTGGAAGGTATATCTATTTTGGTAACTATTTAATAATAATTTTAAATAAGAAAATACATAACAATATTATTTCTACAAGTGATGTGTATTTCATGTTGCATAACACTAATCCTTTACAAAAAATCACCATATATAATTTATTTTGTATATATCCATTGTGGCTTAGCATCTGGTGCTCTTATGGTTACATCTACAGTATGGTTGTTTGATCTCATACCAAAACATTTGTATTCAATTTATAATCCTATCATCCAAATTGGAATCAATCTAGGATTACAGATTGGAACATTTTTAAATCTTGATAGCATTATTGGAAATCAATTACATTGGCTATATATTTTTATAGCAACTTTCTGTATATTAACATCAATTCTATATTTATTTAATTCAGAAAGTATAAAATATGAATTTTTTTGTACCAAAAATAGTGAAACATTAAAAAATAATTTGAAAAAATTACGAAAAACATCACAAATAGATAATGAATTGGATCAAATAGTTCAAGAATTTTATGATAATAAATATAATACTAAAGAAAAAAGTCTTTCAAGCTATATATGTGATTATAAATACTTTTCATCCATATTATCAATATTTTTATTGAATTTTTTTGTTCAATTAAGTGGTATTGATATTACTGTATCATTTATTCGTAGTATCTACAAATTCTATCATGGTCATATTAACCATGATGTATATATGACAATAAATGTATTTCTATGTCTTATTGGATCTATCATATTTGTAAATATTTTATATGTTATTTTTGTTTTTATTCTAATGAGTCAATTATTATATTTTAGGCCAATTATGCTAGTAAATATAATCGTAAATTGTTACTACTATTATCATTTTCATTAATGACATGTGCATTGTGTACAAGTAGTATTTTACTTGTATGGAATGTTAATGCTAAAGTTCAAGCATTTATCTTTTCTATTTTTAATTTATTTTTTCAAATTGGCGCCGGTATATATTTTATAGTGGATAACTATTTGTTGTATTATTTTTAATAAAGGACCATTACCATGGTTTATTTGTTGTGAAATATTTCCTTCACATACACTTTCAATTGCACAAGGTCTTACTACATCAGGTTCTTGGTTTGGGAAAGCATTAGTCTATATTAGTTTTCCAATTCTAAATGTAATAATATTATCATTATCATCATCATCATCTAAATTTATGATATTAACTTGTATTTTTTTTAGAAATATATCAAAATAAAGTATGTGTATGTAATAGCATCAATGAATTTAATCAATCTACTGATAATTAATTATTTTATTATTGATACAAGAAATTTATCCACACATGAGACATTAAGGTTGTATTTTAATCGGTGGAGAATTATTTTATATCGTATAAAATACAGAATTCACTCTGTTAGTTTTGAATAATTACAGTATTTAATGGTTGATAATTATTTTTCTGCTGTAATATTTTTAATTTATTTTATAATGTATTTATAAAATTGTAATTAAATGTTTGAACTGAAAAATAATCATTATATTTTAGTATATTTTTGATATTGTTATATTTAAAACAAATTCTTAAAATAAATAAGTTACTTTTATAGATGCAATCAATCACCACCCACAGAGCTTTTATTGATGACAATTGCGTGCGCATCTGAATGAATTAAAACCAGTTGCTTAGTATTTTTTTGTTATTGTAATCTTTTATCTATATAAAACTATTAGATAAAAATCAATAAATATAATTTAAAACTAAATAAGGCAATGAAAAAGATAACATGACATTATTTTAATAAGACTCCTACTATTTTCTTAAAGACATGAAATAATTGTATACTTAATTCATCCTCTTCAATAAAAAAAATAATATTAAAGCATTAGAAAAAATATATAAAAATTAGTTAAATGAACATTATTTTTTTTAAATAATGTAATTTATAAAGATAAAAATATATAGACGACTAATGTGAGAGATGATATACATAATATATATGTATAAAATTACAGTCTACTGTGAGTATTTAAAAAAAAAGTCAACAAGAATAAATAATTAGATGGAAAAATACGGATGAATAAACACGATAAACCAAGATAACAATAAACAATACCAAAGAGACGAAATCGATGATAGCCGATTATATATTTAGAGCTTTTAAAAATTGATTTTTTTACTTAAAAACTAAAATTAATAATTTAAAGTTAGTACTAAATGTATGAAATAGTGATATAAATTGATTAGTTATTAAATTATTACAAATAGAAAGCACAAAAAAAATACCGGTATCATTCGTAAGTATTTGATAATTGTTTTGAGATATAATCTAAAAAGATGGACCTATTGAATAGTTTTAAAGTAAAATTTATACTTTTATATTATATTAGATGAAATATTTTAAATTATCTAAGGGAGAAAAATATGAAGAATTTAGAACTTTATCAAAGCATTGCCAACGATACCCTGAAATATGTACAAGACTACGTAGATTTTTGAATGAATAGTAAAAATATTATTATTTCTTAAAAAATATTAAAACACATGCACATTAATATATATAAAATTAAATAGTTTTAAACTAATGCAAAGTTTCAACCTCAAAATAGTCACTTTATGTGAAGCCTATTTGAAAGAAAGGTATTTAATATTATATTAAATATATATATATATGTATATTATTATTTTAAGTAATAAAGTGAGTTATTTTGATGGTTTTATGATAAAAATCATAAAAAATATGTCCGAATTTCAAATGTCAGCTAATGATGATGAAAGTATACTAGAGAATATAAAAAAGATTGAAAATGAGTATAAAAAATCACTAAAAAAACAACAATACTCGAAAATATTTAACTTGGATAATATTCCACAAAAATTAAATCATTTGTTTAACAATATAAATACGGTATATAGCATATAAATTATAATAATATCAGTAAAAAAACTTAAAATATTATTATAATTAAGAGTGGATGTAATCTTGCAACAGAAAAATTAGGTCATATGCTTGGAAATAATACAAGTGAGGGGGTAATACTATTTTAATATAGTATAGTGTGACATATAATTTATTTTTAAAACACCATTATAAGATACTTTTATATATTTAAATTATTATCATTTTTTTCTTATATTTTTTAACTATTAAATAAAATATAAATATAAAAATATTGTTAAATTGTCATTCATTATATTTTTTAAATAGTGTATATATAGTATTTAATATTTTTTATTTAGAGATTGAATAAATTACGTAATTTTAATAGATTATTTTATTTTATTTCAATAAATATTGTAGAAAAAAATATCTTTTCATTAATTGACAACTACAATACATTAGTTGATAAAGTTGACTCTGAACATAATGAAAATTTAAAAGTTTGTTATTTTTTTTCAAATAATTACTACTATTTATCTCTTATAGATGTTGTATGACTTTTCACTTGCATACATTAAAGAAATGTCTCAACAATTAACTATTTATGCTTGTAGCCAAATGAATTGCCATAAAAACAATATTAATGTCTATAAAAATTTATGATATAATATTTATCTTTTATTAAAATTGATAAAGGAAATGGAAAAATTTTTAGAAACATTATCAAAAGAACCAAATGATATTTTTCAAGATTTTTATGCTAATCATTCCTCTGTACCATTAGGTAATTAACTTTTATATATTTAAATATGCTTTTACACATTTTTTATATAAAATAATTTATCTATATTTTTCCATTAGAAAGAGTATCTAAAGATGAAATTATGGAAAAAATAAATAAAGCAGGTATATTTTCATATATATATATTTTTTAAAAAATAACCATTTACAAGTAAAAAAACATTATGAACAAGAAATGGAGAGATTATCAAAAAAAAAGCTATTTAATATATATATTTTATCGTATATTTGAAAAATATTTTTTAGTTTACCTTCAAAAAATAGTAAAAGTGATGATAATTCAAAAAGTATATGTTAATTATAATACCATTAAAAATATATTTTCATTTGAATAATTTTATTTTATATACTAATTTTTATTCATTTATTATACATGTATATTAAATATTATTAATTTATGATATTTTTATTGTAAAAAACGTATTGAAATATATATTACATTATGATAATGATTATTCATATTATAGGTATATAAATTAATTAAAATCTTCATGTCTTATTATTTTTAAAAAATAATTTAATTTTTTTTATATAAAATGTACTTATCATTTTTAATATCACTTAAAAAATGTAAATCATTATTTTTAAGTGGACATAAAGTCTCTTGGTTCATTATCAACATCCACAGCTACACACAGTAATTTTGCAATTGCTTGTGGTGTAGGAGGTGGATCATCATCTAAACTTGGATCCCTTGCTTTCAACGAAATTGAATCTATTTCAAGTCTTCCATTAACAAAATTTGATAGCAGTGGTAGCAGTTTATCTAATGAAAATGATTCAAAAGTAAATACTAATAAAAAAAAAGCCAAACGTAAAGATAGCTTTGGTATATATATCATCATATTTTTATGTTTCTTATTATTTACATACGTTATTATTGCAGCATTTTCTGATGATAGTGATAACATGGATGATAATAAAATTATTGACACTATTGAAAAAAAGTCTATTGAATCAGATGATTCATATAAACCTATAAAAATCACTTTTAAGAGCAAAAATAAAGAGCCATTATCAAATCAATCTAATATAGATAATGAAAATGAATTGTCTAAAATTGCCGGTGAAATTAAATTAGGTTATAATGGACAAAATCAAAAAGTATACCATTATCTAAGTGTAAAAAATAATAGATTAATTTAGCAATCATTAAAAAGTATGCTTAAAAGCTATTAACTACTCTTGGTTGGTCTATCAATTAAAAATTAACTACTACTACTATAGAATTAACAAGCACATCTGCAATATCTCAAACAGCTATATCTCAGCCTATTTTAACAAATAAGGAAATGTATAAAATTTTCTATTTGTTTTATATACTTTATCTTGTAATAATAGTATAAATATTAATGAAAAAAGATCGGAAAAATCTCTATCAGCTGGACCCAACTCATTTGATAGTATATTGAGTGTATTTGATGTAAAGATATCTGATCAAGTTAATTTTTTTTTATAATTAAAAAATTAACATGATATATATTTATTAATTATAAAAATTAGATTATAATATTTTAAATAAAATTCGTTTTAATACACTTATATAGTAACTTATTTTCTATATAGCAGCCTAGTAGACATTCTATGTTTTCACGTGCAAGTGAAAGCAATTTTACGTGTATCAATGAAAAATCAAATGATTCATTTAGCGTATATCCATTAGTACCAGTAGAAAAATCTTCCATTTTTACTAATTCACCTCTTAAAAAATCTGCCAGCACTGTTCATTCAGGTGGATCACAAAGAAATTCAAATAATTTAAATTATCAACGTGATTCACAAATAGAAAAAAGCATATTACCTCCATTTTCATCTACCATTCCATTATCATTTGCTGCTATAGATACTATAAATTTTCGCATGGATGGAAACAAGTTTTTTATTTATACTTTTTCAAGTTATTTTTTTTTATTTATAAAAGTGAACCTGAATTATCAATAACTGGTACATTGGCTATTTCTATAAATAGATCTTCATTAAATCATATTGAAAATTTTAACCAACTAAATTCAATTGTATTTTCATTAAACTATAATGGTCATTTGGAATTATTAAATAATGTATTATTATTATTATTACTTTTTTAAACTATTATCTAAATATATATGTGATAGTTACAAACTAATACTAATCTTATAAATGATGACAATACATCTAATAACACCCAGTAATATCATATCTTTCATCTATATATATATTAGTTTTATTTTAACATATAAAAATATTTATAGAATAAAATGTTATACAATTAATAGTGAAAAAATTTTTAAATTGACCAATGATATGGCATTTAAAGATAGTACTAATCGGCCATTTTTTGTCCATAATCTTATCCACTATAAGGTATATATTATCATACTAAAATGTTTGATTATTTTTTCTATCATTCATTAGATTCAACCATTAAAATCATTTATTCCTATGACATCTGATTTTAAATTGTCTCTATCACCTGATTCTCGTAGAGCATTAATTCGTGTTCAAATTATTATTAATCCAACCTCTTTATGGTTATGTCATATGAATTCATATGAATCTAATACTTGCAAATTGTTTACATTATCTTTTTTAACTATTACTTTGTCTTTGGAAGATTTAATGCTACAACAACCATCAAATCTTGCATTGGTTTCTAACAATTACAATCTAAAATATCCCTCACCTACTTTGTATTTCTAAATAAGCTCTTTTTTTTTATTTCTGCATTCTTTTACTGTCTATAAAATAATTACTATCAATATTTTTGTTTAGTATTTCTGAAAAAAATTGGTTAATTTGGAAAATAAATCAAATTCCATTGTCACCTTCTTCAGGTACTCATTTTTTATGATATTACGTTTCCATGGTGATAAAATTCTTTTTCTACTATAGAATCAACTAAAATTGAATTAAATACTGCATTAACTAGTTCTGAACCAATTTTGACTAATTATGATATCACTAAAAAATCTGCCAATAAACTTTCATTGAATTTTTCATGTGATGATGCCCAATTTGTACCTATTTCATTTTCATTGTTACCATCTACAAACTCCACATTCAAATTGAACATTTTTAAACATAAAATAAATAGTGGATCATATATTTTTTTAAAATAGTCCAATATACCTACCAATTCTTATATACTAATAGTAAAATTATTTTGTTACAGTGAATATATATATCTGTTATTAAAGTGAATATATTTTATTGTAAATCAGCATTATGTTACTATCCAATGAAGTATATAAATAAATATACATACTTTTATGTATAATTTAAATAATAATTTATATTGAAATTCATCAAATTATAGTAAAAAATGGATTATTTAGCGATTTTAACTATTATATATTACCTTATTTGCTATAACAAGAGTGATTATTCATTGAAACCAGAGGTATTCCATAAATATTTTTTAAAATTTTATTTATCCATAGAAAGCCTCTATTTATTTTAAATAGTTATTTAAGCTTGTGTAAAGTTAATCAAATTTATTTTAACTAGATAGTTGATTTTTAATATAATTATAGAACTATTTTTCAATTATGTAAATTACAATTTTAATAAAATTACTTTATTATGGTATCATTATCTATAGATAAATATATGAATGGTTAATAGAATTTAAAAATGTCATAAATTGACAATATTTTTTTAAATTAGTCTTCATTTTTATCATGAAATAGTCAATTAATTTTTAAATTACTTAATAAAATTAATAGTTAAATTCTAAAATAACAGTCTAATTATGTGTGATATATTATTGATAAATATGAATCAATGTCATTGTTTTACTAATATTTATATGGAATAAAATGTAATATAAAATACTTTATAGTGTTATAAAATTAAATTAGTTGTTTAAAAAAAATGGCAATCACTTTACTAATTTATATAATAATTTCATTTTATAATACATTTTAACAGATAAAATAATAACCATATTGATATAGCTATTAGAAATGGTTATTAAAAGGTTCTATTCATTATAATTAATATAAAAATAATTGCTTCTTAGTGTTGATTAAAAAAAATGTCTACCGATCAGTACACTGCATCTATGACCATAGATCCTGCATCTGTGGAAGAATCACCACCTTTTGATTTTACTTTTAAATTAATTTCTGTAGGAGATTCTGGAACTGGAAAAACTAGTTTCATACATAAATATACTGAAGATAAATTCAATGACAACTACCAAGCAACTATAGAACTAGATATCAAATATAAAATAATAAGATATCAAAATAAACACATTAAACTTCAATTCTGGGATACAGGTAATATTTGTTTTATATTTTGCTTAATTTTGTCTAGCTTAGTTCAGCGCATGCGTACGCGTAACAATTTAAAATGTATCTATTGTTATGATAATATTTAGTTGGTCAAGAACGTTTTAAAACATTTATTGCCTCATATTTTAGAGGAGTTGTTGGAGTTTTATTGTTTTATGATACAACTAATAGAACATCATTTGATAATCTAATTTCATGGTAGTTTATATAATTTATTAGATATCAGTGTTATTTCATATGTATATATAGGATAAATCTGGTCAAAAGTAATTGTTGGAATAATGCACAATTTATATTGATTGGTACAAAAATTGATGAAGATGGCTACCGTGAAGTTAATGAACTAGAAGTAGTTAATTAAACTTGATATAATATCATGATTATATAGCTATAATTTAGTGTAAAGAAATGGCTAAAAAATTTTCAATACCACTTGTAGAATGTAGTTCAAAAACTGGAGTTAATATTGATGCTGCTATTATGTTTCTTGTGAAACATATTTTTATAAAGATTGGATCTGTTTTAAATGCTGATACTGAACTTCTTAAATCTGTTATTGGTGTCACTTTGATGGAAGACAGTATTAAATTTTTTCCAAAACAAGAAAAAAAATGTCAACCTTGTTTAAAGCCTTGATTTTTTAATAGTAAATAATAATTTCATTATATTACCTAAAATTATACGATGGAATATTTACATATGGAAATAATATGGTTAGAATAATTATTGAGATATATAGTCATAAATAGCCTTTTTTTGGAATAATCATATAAACAAAATAATATACATTATACGCTAAATATTAAGGTTTTTAGTTGGTTATTATCATATTACTTATAAATATAATAAATATAGATCTTTATTACAATCATTTGCTCATAACTATATTAAAAAAAAGTAAAAAATATTTTTTTTAGCAGTAAGAGCACATATTTGAGTGATATTTGAAAATATTAATATAATAAAATAAAAGAAATACTGAATTATATTCCATCATCAGAATTAATTGAACAGTAATCAATATGGATTGATTACCTATTTTTAACACAATGATTTATACTGGTTTTATTCAATATAATATTTATAAACGTACGAACATAGTGTAACTCACAACCAGTGATCAATGGTAGTAGATTATTGCCTGCATAATAAAAACTAGTTATTCCAGATAACATGAATGGATGTTGTATCTAATATTTAAAACTCTAGCATAGTTTTAAATGTAGAAAATAGAGAAATAATATGATTAACTGATAATTAAAGAACGACATGTATTCCACACTTGTAATAGTTAATAATTCTTATCAATAACAAAAATGGTTCCAATCATCTAGAGGTATAAAAATTCTCATTTTAATTGGATTTAAAAAATAAACAACAAATAAAATGAATAGTATGTGATTGGTGAGTGGCATTAATGATAATAAATAAATATGCATAAAAAAAGGATTTACACACTAAATAACAGATTAATTAAGATTGTATTATTAACATAACTTAAACTGACATTAAATAAATAATGGCATAGTTATGTCCGACCAATGTCGACTAAGAAGTCATATCAAGACTAACTACTACTATTTATGGGTCGAACGATGGAAAATCACTATCATCAAACACAAACTAAAAATCAAACATTAGTTTATTTAATTTTTTTAAAAACTTTTAATATATATATATATACATTAACCGATGCTTCATTAACTTCTGGTTTATTAGAGACATTGTTGTGATGTACACTAGAATAATTTCCACGCTCATTTCTAAAAATACAATAGTCAAGTCAGCCATTCTATTGATTATTGGTAATATTTAAAAAATTTTTTTACTTTGGTTTAGAATTTGTCTCTGTATTATGTTTGTTTCTTTTGAAATCATTCTACATCATATCTATAAAATCTATCCATGGAAAATTGAAAAAATTACGCGACGATTCCTTCCACGAGTATCATTACCTCTAGAAAAACGCATACCACTTCTTCTACTATAATAGTTAGAAGCAGTTGACTCACTATAATTTTAAATGCCAAGATTTTAAAGCTATACTTTTAGGGGGACTTACGGTTTTTTTATTTCATCATTTCCATCTTGAATATTGTTATTAGTCGTAGTAACCTTTTCTGATGGTGTAGCAACTTCAACATGTATGGTTCCATCGTGACCAAATGCAATCGTATTATCTACTTCTTCTTTCCAATTGTTGTCATCGCGACCGTGTATCTTAGAAGCAGGTTTGACACTTGATTTTGTCATTCCACTATGCCTATCAAATGGACGATGCTTAGGATGCGTATTATCATCTGAAATTTTTTGAGGACGTACACCACGATTTCCTCCACGTACAGTACCACCACCTCTAGAATTTGTTGATCTAGGATTTTTCATTTGATCATATACCATATTATGATCTTGTGAATTGACATTTTTTTCATCATATTCATTTTTAGAATTCATATTACTTTTCTATATATACATATCAACAATTACAAATAGACTGAAAGTAACTTTAAATAAAATAATACTTTCACAGACTGTACTTGCGCCTTATTGAGATTAAGATATTTATCCTTTCTCTCAGCTAGATTTATTATTATTAGATCAAAAACATAGTATACACATTTGGTTACTGAGAGATTGTGTTTTATTTTTAGATGATATTTTATTTGGTGTGGTTATAACTTTAGTTTTCTTATCAGTTAACTTGTTTTTCTTATTAATATTAGCAATAAATTCAACTAATTCCTCTGGTCCTTCTATAGCATTTGTATCATCAACTGTATTTTCTGTGAAAGCTACCGCGTATTTAGAAAACCCTGCAGTTTGCTTCATTGTAAAATGTAATAGAATAAAATTAACGTGTGATTCTAAATCGGCTATCGTTTTGTTTCGTCACTCATCGGTATCTTGCTATAATTTAAGGATTAATTTCGTTCTGAACTTTACTTCTATTTTGGTAACTAAAAGCCATTCCATATTTAATTATATCCCACAACAAAAGTAAATCATTATTATATATAACAGTTCATAATAAGTTTCAGATTTTGTATCCGTTTCTATTAATTATTAAAATAGTATCGTTTATAATAATATTGGTTAGTTATTGATAATTAAAATATAATAAAAGAATAATTAGGATAGCATGAATGATTCAATATTATCATTAATAGATACTACTAGAAGTATAAAAGAATAATAATGGCATTTTGTTAATATCTCTACTTCACATACTCACTGTTAGGTAAGTATTACATCACTAAATCATTCAAATAATGCAAGCAAGTTTTTGATGTTATTATGGTCAAATTTAACCACCCTACTTCGGTTCTATTCGTTATATTTTAATACTATAAAACTAATTCATATTAAAAAAAATATTTATCAATCAATTTTTGCTAAAAATAATATAACTGTTATTAAGTAAAAAAATAAGCAGAAAGTGACACTACTAAATTCTACATGAAACATGATGGGTTGTCGGTTGACCATTCGCTAATTGACGGAAGCGGATTGATTCGAGTAAATTCCTTCAATTGGGAGAGGTGGAGATTTGACATTTTATAGTACCAACATTAAAAAAATAATAGTTTCATGCCTTAACATTATGAAACTGCAATAAAGGTTCTACTATTGAAAGTTATTCATTAGAGATATTCCACATTACTTGTAAGCCCTAACAAACATTATACTGATGAAAAAATATAGGACAACCAATGTGTCAATATTTACTAATACATAACCAGAGAAGAATGACCACATTTTAAATACCTAATATGTTAATGGCCTCATTGACATACATATTTACACATTACTCAAATATCCCACACAATCGCATTGACAATCATTCATTTAGCTGGTGATGGGCGTTAACCTGCGCTAATTAATGACAATCAATTATAATAATATTCAACAAAAACATTGTATTAAATATTACCATCCAACATTAACCATAAAAATTATGACTTTAAAAATGTATTGTTATTTTTTAACATTTAAAATTTTATTATCAATCTCATATAAGGTAACAATAGAAAATGATCGTAATTAAACAGCAGTTTAATAATAAATGATTAAAGTAGAATTAAGAAGAACTTAAATTAAAAATATGATAAACTTTATATTATATGCAAAATATTTCATTATCACATTAATATCTGTTTAAAAAATAACAGATTATATTTATGGATTCAATGAACAATACAAAATTCAATTAGAGTTTTTTCGTTTTCGTGTATAAGGAATTGTATTTGGCGTATTATTACTATTATTGTTATTTGACAGGGAATAATCACTATCAAGCTTTTTATGCTCCGTTGTTTCAGTTCTATCACAAATGGATTAAGAATAATATTATTATTTAGATACTTAATATTTTCACTGGTATCATAATGACCTATAATTATACCTTCTAGTCTGATATCTTGCACACTAAGGGATATATTATTAATAATGACGTTAAGTTCATCACCAACAGAATATTTTTGTTGATTAGAATCGTTATTATCATTTTTTTGAGCTATAGTTACCAAAATAAAACCATACAATGTGGCAATTATATCTTTGTGTAAGATCTAAATGAATTATTAATTTAAATTATCACAAAAATAGTGTATAGCTAAAAAAAATTACTCTTGAAATTCGTACTCTATAGCTAGAACCAATTCTTGGATGAAAAATTCCCAATTTTACACACGCACGTAAATATAGAGAGCAGCTATCTTGAAAACTTTGACCATATTTTCCATAAATTTTAAAATGCGGATCAACTGCTAGTACCATTCCTTCATATTTGCTACTGTAGCTACGATAAATTTCATTGTAAAACTGACGAACACACTCACTATAATTATTCATTAAATTTGGCGGTATTTTAAGAATTAAACAATCATCTTCCACTATTGAGAGGTCATTAGAACCACTTAATACCAATAGTTCCAATTGTTTAAAGGATATAGAACCAAATGTATTAAACATATGTGTATATTTTATTTAAAATAGAGTTAAACGGAAAATTGATGCAAGTAGTAGAAAATAATGTTTGTTTAACCAATGTAGTAGGCAATGCTTTAATAATATGTATAAAAATAAAATATCCAGTAGACCTATATAAATTAACTATTCATTTATAACATAATTTTTAAATTTTATTATATTAATGATACAGCTATAGTCCAAAAGTTAAACCAACCTATTAAAAGCAATAAGAACTTTACGACACAGGCCGAAAAAACTCGTAATTAAGCATGTGGCGTATTTTGTGTCGTTTTATCTCTGTTTGATTGCATCATTATTTTAAATATTTATTTATATAAATTCAAAAAAAAACGTAGAATATTAATTTTGATAGATGCCACTATGTTAATTATGATAAATCTATTAACATTCTACTTTGGTTATGTGTGAATATCAACATATTTACATTGAATCATTGCTGTTGAAGGTAATAAATGTTTTTAAATGCTATAGTTTTTTCTCTATAATTTTATGCACAGCATTATATTACTTTTTAATTGTAGTGAAATGTAGCTACTATTGGTCCACATATATAACCTTAATAATATTCTTAATTTTTTTTATACAATAATTCTATTTAGAAATTTCTTCTTCAGCGAAAAAAAGTTATTTTTTAAACATTTCTAATATAGGAGCATGTAATATGGTATGATATTTGTAGATATTTGAATGTTTTTAATTTTTATAGCATATATAATGGTTGTTAATAGATATTTCGAGGATTTCATGTTTATTCACCATTTACATATTTACAAAAACACTACAATGTCTAATATAAAATAAAATTTACACAACTATGCACATAACTTAGTTTAACCTACTTACTTAACTGTCATCGTATGCTTATATGTCATATTGCATTTAATATGTTTAAAATGTAGTATTATTTTGTATTTATTGGTTATTCATGGTAGATTTTGATGTATTAATATAAGTTACACTTTGTAAGCAATTTTGATTAGTAATTAGCTTTTGAATACATTTAATTATATTAAAAAAATAAACACATTAATTAAAATGTGTTCAAATACTCAGCATGATGTTTTAAATTTGTAATTATAGATATGCATATGCTTATAAAGTGTCCCCAAATTTTATTATATGCATTGTTTATCTTGATAAAATTAGAACATTTTTAAAATTTTCTTGAAGAATCTTAAAAAACTATTAGTATCAGCCTTTTATTAGAATAGTCTGTATATTAATTGTGATAGATAATTAAAAAAAAGCCTTTTTATTTTATTCTAGCTATTAATAAAAGCAGAATTATTTATTTTCTACAAATTTTCACCTGATAATGATATTTTTTTATCAAATCTGATATCTAAAATAGGACATATTTCATGACTAGTCACATTAATTTTAATGTTTTTGTTGTTTATTTTTACATTAATGTCGCATTAGTTCTGTCATTTTAGAGTGTACTTTATAAAACAATCACTAAAATTGATTACTGCTATATTTATTTAAATATTCAAAGTGAATTATTCTTTATCAATAGCACGTTATTCTCATAATGGAATAGTTTAAGCTTTTTTTATTAACGACAGTAGAAACGTTATATTACGATATGATCACCAATTTATTTTAAATCCCCATTATATTTGCATAAAAAGACAATGTAACTAGAATATATTAGAAAAAATACTGAACCATTATTTATTTTTAAAATTATTAAGTAATGCTATACTATTTAAATTGTTTGTTAATAGCAAATAACGGTATTAAATATAGAAACGATGATCTAATACACAGTTTTTACATTTAATTTATTGTTTATCACAACTATTCATCTATATTAGTTATCTTATATGTTATAAGTGTCATAAACTAAAAATTTAAATAATACATTATTATATAGCAATAAAATAAGTTATTTATCACTCACGTCATTATATTATCAAGTCATCAATGCGCATGCGCGCATTGATAATGATCTCTTTGGTCTCATTGCATTGCCCCACAGTTATCAAATAGTGAATGATTTGAATGTAGGCTACATAAAGATATATGAATTTATATAGATATAAAATATAGATTTATCACAATATATATTTGATTTATGGGTCAGTGTGAAATTCCCTAATTATTCTTTATTTACTCTAAATAAAGTTCCATCTTTTTAAATTATTTATTTTAATACATAAAAGTCTTATCATATTTAAAAAAAATGGTTTATAACTATACATGACATTCAAACTAGTTTGACTTCAATTCATATTATAAACTAATACGCGCATGCGTGTTGTGGATATAGGTTTCGATGTATATTATGCAAACACTCTTTGAAATAATGTACTTTTATAAAAGTCTAAATATTTTATAGAATTTTAAAATATAAATATGAATGTATATGTATCTATTAGCATATAAAAATATTAGCCTAAATAGCCATCATTAACGTTGTATGTGGATGTATATGGCTAAATCTTAAACTGAGAGGTTATTTTTTTATTATTAAAAAGGTTATTTTTAATAAAAAATGAATTTTATTTGTGAATTCTGAATATATTAAATTCCTTATGAATTCATTTAAACTAAATCATTCGTAAAATGGTTACAATATAGGCTTTAAATACTACAAAAAATTAGGAATACTTATTTTAAAAAATAAATAAATTATATATCAATTTTATGCTATATATTAAATATTTTTGGATGTGTATAAATATCTAAAATATAAAATTTATATTATAACTTAATTTTTTATATATCCGAATGTATAATTGTAAAAAAAATTATTTTTAATTACAAGTCACTTTATTAATTAGTTTTAATGAAGAAATGTTTTTTAACTAATATGATTTCAAATGGTAATTTAGAGCCATTTAAGGTTGATTTGAGCTTACTTAGATTAAGAAATGTTATGCTATGGGGTAATAAAACCTGAGAAAATGAACTTTAAATGTATTAAACTAGTTTAAAATACAATAGAAACATAAAAGTTTACTGCTTTTTTTCTTTATTTAATAGAATGTGTAATTTATTACATAATAAAATGTCTAATATTAGAAAAAAATTGACTAAATAGAGCAAAAAAGGGTATAATTTAAGTGCTATTAATCCAATTATAATATAGTGGTGTAAAATTTATAAAAATGTTATTTAATTATGATTGTGGGGACTATAATGAAATTAACTGGATTAATAGGTGAAATATTGAAAGGTATTATTAAATATTTTTTCATGAAAAGTCATTACTCACTAATAATAGCATTAATAAGTAGACTTATCATAGAAAATTAAGTTTGGTTATCTATATAAAGAATTTTTTATATCTAATATTATCAAATAAAACCATGAAAATGGAAAATTTTATTGATATGATAACCTTTTCAATGTATTTAGTGTAACTTGGTCTGTTTTGATTTTAGTTTTATAAAAATCACCAATTCAAGGTAATAGTTTGATTTAACACTTGAGTTTATATAAAATATGCTTTAAAAGATTATAAATCATTATAAAAAGTTACCTTATACATGATTGAACTCTTAATTTGTGTATTTTAACAAGTTTTATATTATTTTTAATTTTCATGTTTATAATAGTAAATAAATACCAATAAAATAACTGTCTATACCATATTTATGTGACAACTCATGTAACAATACAATTTATTATTATATTTTAATAAAAAATAAGAAAATTGGAAGTAAAAAATGAATCTTGAGCTATTTTAAGGTATATTTATTTGATAAATAATGTAATATAGAGCCTATCTTTGTTACATTTTTTATTTCAATTTAAAATAGTAGTATTTAAATACTTTTGTTTATAATTTTACAATTTTAATACATAAAATAAAAAGTTAGTTAATATATATTTTTTTAAATGATTCATATAAAAGAGATTGATAAAAGCTTTAAACTACTGCTATATATTACAAAAAACTATATTATTTTATAAATAAGTTATTTAATAAAGTATTTTATAGATTTTTTATTAGCTTTATCTAATAAAACTAGTAATTATGGTCTTTTTTTTTAAAATATATACTAAAATATGATATACACTATAGAAATTTTAAATATAGTATGAATTGAGATATTTAAATAATGAAACTTGTATTTAATCCATGTTGAAAAATTGTTTACAATGCTTTAAGTAAATATAACTCTAAAATAAAGTGAAACATGTGAGCTTAGTGTAGCAAAAAGTTATAAAATAGCAATCGATACTATCAAATTGAAAATGTATGGTTTTATTTTAAAGTTTACACCAATTAAAACTCAAAAAAAGGTAACATTATTGGTTCAATTCAAAATAAGGTGTCATCCGTTACATCAACAGAAATTAGGATAATAATGCCAATTTTAATTATATAGTATACAATTCACTAGAATGGTATATTTTCCATGTTAAATATACATATGAATTAAAGTTTTTCTTTTAAATGAACACCTAACTCTTTTTAAATGATCAATTATTTTGAAAACTAAATAGTTTGATAGTGTAAATATAATTATTATTTCTCTACTGAAGATTATACATTAACAAGGAAAAAATATACATATTAAATGGTGTTTAAACTACATTACTTGCAATAAATGAACTCTTGAATGATCTGTCAATAAAAAACAATAGATTGTTAGATATAGTATTTTCAATAAATTTATATTTACTTTTAGTAAATTATATTATTAGAAAGGATAATAAATACATTTATTATATAATATTTTTTATTAATACATATATATGTGTATAATAGTCAGCGATAAGCTATAAAAAATAATACTAATTCATAAAAATTATACACACACACACACACATAACACATAGCTTAATCAATATCATTAATAGGATATAAATTCTATACAATAATAGCTTGATCATTATCACTGTTGTTAATACAGTTATGAGTTACAAAGTTAATTGATAAATTTTCTTCAGTAGCTTCTTCATTTACAGTATCAGTTATCTCACTATATTCTGTATTGTGGTATGATTTATATCTAACTATACTGAACACTAATATTATCAATCCCACAACAATTGGTACAGTATATCCTCCTATGACAAGATAAATCAGAATTTTAGGGATTTTTTCAATATAGTAACTCTTAAATCCTATTGTTGAACTCCAATCAAGATATTTTGTATAGAAATATAATGCATCACTACTTAATGGAATAAAATCAACACGAATACAATCATATCTTTTGAATGCATATGGTATCATTTTGGTTATACCATTTTTAGTTATTCTTTCGGTTTCATCACCATGGCAACCATTATCATTAGAACTATAAAGTCTAGCAACAACTCGTGAGACTCTTCTTAAAGGAATTTCAGTGTAGGCAACTGCTTTCCAAAAAAATGATAAACTATTATCAATAGTATGATTTGATGGTGATGATTCAATATTATAACTTCTAAATACACCAGGTGTTTTTAAATCACTAAAAAATTGATTTAATGATTTATTAAATTTTATATTGTTATTGGTTGTTCCCATTATAACTTGGAGTGAAAGATTGGTGTTATTGGATACAGTAAGATTGGTTACTTTGACATTAATAAAAACAACTAATGGACCAACTGGAATATTTGGCAATCTTTCAAGTGTATGGTTATATCCATAATAATCAACCTATAAAATACAATGGTAACAATGTATATTATCAAACAATATTATAATAAAAATACATTGAATACTATGGTAGAATTTTTATCAGATAATGTAACACCAAATTGTGTGATATTGTTACTAATATCTGAATAGTTTGTTATTTTAAGTGGACTAATAGTGTTATTTTCAAACAAATGTTGCTTTTTATATTGTGTATTATTAAAAAGCTCAATAATTCCATCAAATTTAAATAATCCAACATTATTTTCAATAATATCACAATCAACATTATTAGATGGTAATTGAAAAAATTTAAGACTATTTTCTAATTGTCCATTTTTTAAAGCATCAAAATTTATTGAAATATTACACAGATTATTACTATGAAATATTACAAAATTAAGTCCAAACAGATCAGTCATAAATATATGATTATAGAATCCATTTATTTTATTTTTTGAAGACATTATGATATATTTTGAATCGATATAAGGATTAGTATTATTGCTAAGGTGTGAATCAACAATTTCATTTCCAGAATAGTGAGCAACATGAACAAATATCTATAGTTTTATTTTATAATACAAAAAAAACCAATTTATAATTCATTACATCATCAGAATAACCATAACAATCATCCAAAGCATATATACAAACTATAATCCATATAACTATATAGTTATTTTTCATTTATGGAAATGGAATAATAAACTTAAGTTAGATTTATTATATACTAGATAAATATTAAAATTTTTTATTTAATATATGTATTAAAGCAAAAAATATACACAAAAAAGAGAGATAGAATAGAAAATAATAGACTCAACGACCAACCACTCCAATTACTTAACGCTTATGGGTGCGCACCATATATGCGCAGTTTCGATCCAGATTATTGTTATTGATCGTAATCATTCACTACTATTTTTATAATGATGATAAAAGAACAAATTAATATGAAAAAATTATATTTTTATCATTTTAACAAAAATAAAATTGTGCAGCACAAACTTAAATCCTATTAATTCTTATTTGAACACAATATCTTTAAAATTTTAGTTAATATTTATTTTTTCTTACTACATTGATTAAATAAATTGTTGTTTTTATTGATAAAACAATTTTTTATATTAGTCATATTGAATATAAAATGAATGAAACCTTATTATATTAAATATCCCTAAAAATACAATATTTTATTAATATTTAAATCCAAGTCACAATAACAAATGTTTTGGCAAACCTTTACAACAGTAGACGAGAGTCGGGAATTTTCGGATAAAATCAAAGTAAAATTTATACCATATAATTTTTGCTAATTTCATCTAAAAACTACGCAATTCTCTTCAAAAATATTGGTTAAAAGATATTAAATCGAAAATAAAGTTTTCTAATTATGTTGAATGTTTGTGGCAAAGTATTTCGTAAAAGAATCCCAACTCATTTAAATGATTGTAACCTGTCCAGCTATTAGTACATAATATTGGGTTTGTTTCTACATTCTCTAATATTGCTGTTTTTTCAAGAGTCTTACAACATTATATTTCCTTTTAGTGACAACTCTTTCATCTATTATAACAACAACGTTTGGTTATCTCATTTTACAATTTTCCTCCAAATTTTCACTATTATTATGTTTTTCATGTACTCCTTCCATTCGCAAATTATTTTTAAAGATAATATCTTTAAATGATTTTGGATACATTGACAATTTAAAGTTCTAAATTGTAAATTAAATACAAAAAACAATAAAAATTTCATACAGGAAGCTTTGAGTTCTCAAAAATAGAGTCAACTCGTATATATAACCATTTTTTACATTCTGGGTATCTTAAGAAACAATATTCTAAAGAATTTTTGTCTTATATATTATATTCTTGTCAGTTCCACTCACACATGTCTTCTTTATTTAAAATAAGCCAAAGATTTTAAAAATTTTGGATTTTTTTAAAATGTATTCTATTAGAAACTGTCATCATCCAACACTGTGATTGTATCAATATTATCCAAATTGAAGCTTTTGGGATTCGATTTAATGTTTTCGAAACATGACGAAGATTACCAACTTGCTTCTGTTATTGTAAAGTTTATCCAAAAAATACTACCATTATTCAAATTAATAAGGTTATATTTTAATTTACTTAAAAAGATATAAAATCTCATATGAAGTTTATTAATATATTGATGAATTTTTTCTTAATGTGCGCGCATATTGCCATTAAATACTTTTATATTTTAAGAATAGAATTTATAATCACTTATTTATGCAATTAATAAAAGTATTTTTTTTAATTTTGTCATTAAAAAAGTATATTGCAACACTGTATCAAATTTGTATAATGATAGTTAAATTGATAAACTAATACAGATTCTATTTTTAAATTCTTATATTAAACACCCTTATGTACATATAATTAAATTTTAATATATTTTTTCGAATGTGTATTGAAATTAATTAAAATACATTTCATATGGAGTCGAAATTCATTTTACCGATATTCACCTTTTACTTACGAATATGAACGAACGAATATATTTGTACCATATGTGTTTGACATTCTAGATGGTTGGTTATTTTTTTCTTAATTCCTTAAAATTATCAAAAAAACTAAAAAGATTATGGTAATTTATAAATTATAAAATTTTTTGGCATATAACAATATTATTATGATAACTACGGCAGATATGTATTTAACTATTATGTTTAGCATGAAATTTTTATACGATTAAAAATTTATATATATAAATATATTAGCAATTAAATATGCTTTTATAACCATTATTTTAGTGTTAATGTTAATAATTAATAAATTAAAATGTTGTAGTAAGTTCATAGTTGTTTCACACTTGGTTAATAGTAACTTTATTGATCATTTTTTTATTATTAAATCAAAAAATTTTATGCTAGCTCCATAATTTAAAATATTAATTATATTATTTAAAAATATATATTGTCTATTTGTATAAAAAAGTAGATAATATTTAATTATTGCTAATAAACTAATAAGAGAAAAACTAGTTATTTAATATATGAGTAGTATTGTTCTTTAACAAATGGAAACTATCACATTTTATAAATAGATAAAAGCTATTTTAACCTAAATTATGTTTTATATAATATTTAAATAATGTTAAAGAATAAATATTTGATGATGGTATTATGCTGAAGTGGTTACTATTTTTAATTACCACTAATGTTTAAATCGAGTTTAACTTAACCATACTATGGAAAAAATTTTCTAAGTATATTGTGATTAAATTTAATTCAAATGAAATGGTGTTAATGGCATATATTAGAGAAACTAACTCTTAATAGCTGTACGTTGAGATCGTATGTTAGTTAGACCATTATTTTTAAGGCTTTTGTACTTATTTATTCAAAAATAAATCATATTTAAAGAATTTATAAAGTGATATGGTTTTGGTTAATTTGTTGATAAACGTTGGCTAAAGGAGTGATATTTGGATCATATACACGCCAGGTACAGCAAGGAATCATGATTAGTAGGGTGCTATATGCTAAACTAACACCTATGTCACATCATCTTTCTAGACTGATTATTCTAAATTGGAGTCTACTGTGTATATATACTTCTATGATGAAGATTTTTAGTGGGTCAAATACTTATTTTATCAAAAAATGTTATTCCTATCTTTGTTTATAGTATATGATAACTAATAATTTAATGAAGTTAGCTTGAATATCTAGAATCTTGCCATCTGGCGATATGACACTAGAACTAATTACTTGAAAATGAAAAAAAAGACTTTTATAAATTATCTTTACCATTTTTTATCTACTTTCAACTCAGATTTTAATTCAAAAATGTATTAAATTTATCTTAGATTAAAGTTTTTATATTGAGAAATTATTATTCAATATATTTGCACATTATAGTGTGGGATAATGAATCCAAACATACTTTAGTTAATGCATTACTTAATAATCAACAAATAAATACTTTTAAGTTCTCACTTCTTAGTGAGCTAATGTAATGATGGATTGGAAAACCTACATGTTGAAAAATTAGTACTATTATCGATGAAACTCATTAATGCAGTACTACAACATATCTTGAGCCTTTAAACTATTTATTTTACACATAAAACTATAACTTCATCTAACAGTTTTAAGATCATAAAATAAGTAGAATACCGTCCAAATTGTTATTTCAATATGCCACGCTACTACTACCACCTATGTCCCAAATCATTCTATTTTTGCTATTCATATCAACTTTAACATAAATTAATGGTGCATGACAATATTAGAAAGATGCTCCCCAAAGAAGAAAGTGATGATTTTTTGTGAAAATGTAGTTGCTAATCGAAAGTAGAAGCACAAATAAATTTAAACTGCATTCATTAAGTTGCAATCGAACATATTAATTGCACTAGCATATAAAAAAGTGTCATTTACACAAGGTTTGCAACAACTAGAAGTAAAATTTAGTATACAAGCAAAAATAAGGTTTAGAAGCGACTTAAGCATCACACTACATTATGACCCAAGTTTTAGCAATGATGGTAATTTTAACCGATTATCGCATAAAAACTTTTATTTTATTAAATTGAAAAACAAAACTTGGCAATTATGAAATAGTTCAAGATGATTGTATAAAAATTTACCTTTTAAAGCTTCAAAACATATACATTTACAATAAATTCCTTTACAACCACTAAATGTAACAGGTAGTTATAAATTAAACATGGAACATAATACAATAAATAAATATAGAAACTTAATTAAAGAGCATAAAATCATATGATTCATAAAATGAAGAGAAAAAAAAATTTAAATTGAAGAACTTTTTTTAACTATAACATTATATTCTAAAGAAGTGTAGGAAGTTATTGTTCAGAACCACCTTCTCCATCAGCATCAACTGCTTTTAATTTTCTGCACTTAACACGGCCAGGTCTACCACCAGCTAATGATGAGTTAATAGAGAATCCTATATGGGCTCTAGAATCTTCTCTTACAATATAAGAGGGAACATTAACTAACTGTTTTCTTACACTAAGAGATGATTTTTAGCTTTTATAAATTTTAATGATATAAATTGAATTACCTAATATGACGATGCCTTATTAAAACACGTGCATGATGTACAGATTTTGCAATACCAGTTCGAAAAACTTGTGTTTGAAGTCGTCTCTCTAACAGATCATTCAATTTTAAATACAACACCATATCAAGTTTCATGTCAGCATCACTCATTAAACCCATTCGAACAAGACGTCTAAGCAGTGAATTTCCTTCAAAAAGACGACGAGGATCACTTGGTGGTAATGTTAAAAGATATCTAGCTGCCTGTCGAATTTTAGCTAATGTATATTTTGCTCTCCAAACTTCACGTTTATTTTTCAATCCATATTGGCCAATTAATTTTAACTCCTGATCCATACGAGATTTTTCGTATGGACGTCTAGGACTTTTATACACTTTTGAACACACTGCCTTTGGCATTCTTCTCTAGAACTCGTGCACGAGGATAATTATCGAAACTTACCGAAATAAATAATAAAAACATTTAGATTATTTAATTATTTTTTATATAAATATAAAATAATTAAATACTTTTTTCTGATTTTTTTAATTATTATATTGTAAATAATATAAGAGAAATCATTATTATAAATTTGTTACATCTATCGTACACTCCCGGTATTGTTCGATACGTTGGTCACATTAGCTCGATTGATTAAAAAAGAGTTTTAAAACGATTTGATTTGCTCAAATAATACTTTTTGTTGCAGATTTGTGTTATATCTTTTTAAATTTGTATAAGTATATAAAAAGTGGATGAAAGTTTATTTGAGCCAAAAGATGTTATTGTACGACGCTTTGACAACGCATGCGCAGTGTTATCTTAAAGTATGACTGTCGTGTACATCAAGTTGATTTTTTTGTGTTGAATTTATCTAAAAAGCTTCCATTCAATGCCTCATACTATATGAACAAAGTTAAATGACAATTAATGCATATAAAGCGTTTTATTAAAATGTTTACTTTGTCTTTTTTTTTAAACTTTAATATAAAATATACACTAGATATATAAATTTTTATGCATATATAGATGAAATTGAATATAACAGTTAAACGCATATGCATTTACTATAGAATAATATATAGTTTTACGTATAGCTAAAAATAAATACTATTTTAAAATAATTTCATTATTTTCTAGTTGTCATGAGTATGATGATTACAAATTTATATTTTAGAAAAACTAAAATTGAGTAAATTAAAAATAAAATGGTTCAAAATTAAGCAATACTTATGAAAAGGAACCTATAAACTCTACTTGATCGTTTAATACAAAAAAATTTAAAATTTGAATATAACGTAATGAATTTGTAATCTAATTTACTGATAGATAATTAAAATAAACAAGTACTGGTCTATTTAACAAATTTAAAGAAAAAGATTGTACTGTGGTTTTATACAGAGAAATTTAGATTATTTTTAATAAAATTATCATAAATTGTCTATAAATATTGAAAATTTATTAATATAGTAGATGATTTCACTTATATACAGCTAAAAGCTTTAAAATAACTTCACTTCTGTTGATCAATCATAATAAAGAAGGACTTCTACTTTTCCATAATTGTTAGAAAGCTTTTTATGTGAATATTATTTTAATATATTATATAAAATCCTGTATTTATAATAAGAATTACATGTATTGTTGAATCTTTTTAAGATCAAATCCATATTTACCATTTATTTATTAGTATATTTTAATAATAACTAAATAATATGTTGGAAGAAAAATTTAAATTAAACAAATAGATAATGTAACATATTTAGTGGAATGATGTGTTTTTATAAAAATAAAGCTAATTAGATGTTATAAAAGTTGTATAGGTGTAAATATGGAGTGATTATAAGAGAAATATTATAAACAACCGATTCGATAATCTACTTTTATCATATATAATTTAATAAATTTAATTCAAGAAGTTTAAATGTTTTTTTAATTTATTTTATAATGATTCTATTATTTTTATAACTATATATAGATTATAGTTAATTTGTATAGTAGGATATAATTATTTAGTTATGGAATATCAACTTGATCACTTAATTCTATAGATAAAATTTTATTTATTCTTAATCAATCATTAACAAACTTATCCAGTTAGGCTATATAGTAGATAAATGACATTTTTCTTATAAATTAAATATATAAAAAAGTGTACATAAATACTCTATGTTAAATAGTATATTATTTATTCCAAAAATAAATATTCTTTTACTTACAACTAATATTATAGATCAAATTTAATAATAATAATTATATGATAGTTTATTATTTTTTTAAATTAACATAGTCATTTTTTTATGTTATACATAAAAAACCATATTTTCATATTTATAGTAATATAATATGGTGAATTATCAATTTTTTTACAAAAAAAGTAATGATAATTTTTCAATTAACAAATCGCATTTTTTTGAATGAGAAATCTCGAAATTTTAAATTTTTAAGGGTTAGTTTTTAGATACGAATGAATAATGTAAACTTATAATTAATAAGTTTTGTTATAGCTAATCTATGATTAAATACTTATATGTTATCTCATTTTTTTGAGGAATTATTCGAATAAAATAATGTCTTGCAAGATTTTTCATTTATTCCTCATTCTATTTATTATTTATACGAAAAGCACTGATGATATATATGAAAAGAATTTATTAGTATTTCTACAATGTGTTTCATCATTTATATCATAATAAGATTGGAATAACTGTGATCAGATATGATGAATATTCTACTTTTATATGCTATAAAGCTGCTAAAAAGGAAACAAATCCAACTTTGTTGGAATATCTAGATATTGATATATATTCTTGGAAGGGTAAATCATACATATTAATTTAAACATAAAATTATATTTTGATTTTTTGTGCATGAATATGTCAATAAAATAGATTTACAACTAAAATTTATAATTTTTAGAGCATTTTTAGTCTACAACCTATTTATAGGCATTTGGTTTATTGTTAAAGTTATCCTTTAGGGGTTCATATTTGTAGATTAAAATTCCCTTTGCTAATCATAAGAAAATATTTTTATTGGTAAATGATATTCAGTATGAAGTAAAATTTATTTGGAAAATAGGTTATCATTGTGCAAGTATCAGGTAAATTAATGATAAAGTAATATTAGCACATTTAACTTCATTAGCTGGGTTTACATAAAAATTGTATTCATTTATTGTCACATGATATACATTATTCTTATTAGAATTTGTTAAATGCTAAATGCACTACAGGAAGATCTAAACTAACATTAAATATGCTATAAGTAATATTGTGAGTAAAGAAACATAACTACAAATAGTCAACTAACAATTTATTTGTCTGTATTCTATTCTGTTGGTAAAGCTCAAGTGTATTAGCAGTGTTTACTCTCTGATTGTGTTGAGTCAATGGTAGTAGTATTAAAATTTATTATTGTAAAATTTTAAACTAAAATTTACTTTAAGGTAGTGAAATTTTGTTTATGAAATACCTAAATACATACTTAATATAATATAGTTACTTAGAATCATGGTAAAGTTAATTCTGTAGTTCTTATGCTTTAGTTTACACCCAGATATTAATTGCAACTAGAACATATTATTTTTATATATACAAAATTTAATTATATAAATAATATTATATTGAATTTATAGATAATTATTTTAACTGTATTTTTAGAATGCCCAGCAGATTGTTTAACGAATATACAAGAACGATGTTATTTTAAAAACATCAAAAAAAAGAAAATATTATTAAGAATAATATATCACATTGATTTAATATCAACGTAACTAATTACAAAACGTTATATATTGATTTTTTTAATGCATAAAGATGGGGAAATCTTGACGATATTAAAATAGAAGATAAACCTTATTTAGATGATTTTATGACATTATACAATAATAATAATAATCAAGAAGAATTGACATGCCATTCTAATGGAGTTTATCAGTTCTTAGATCATAATTTTGACATAACTAGTGGAGTATATTTTTATTTAAATCATTTCTATACATATAAATAGACGATAGAAAATTCTATATTCTTAGAGATTGATGCACAAACCCTTACTATTGGCTTTATCGTTGATGAAATAAATGATATTAATAGTCAATATCTATCACAATATCAAGTTAACGGGGAAAAATTTAACATAATAGCAAATAATTTCTACTGTGCTACTCTTTTAGCTGTAAAAAAGTTTTTATTACATAGATTAACAAAGGTAAGTTTTAAAAATTTTACATAAAAAGACTAAAATTAATGCAAAATTACTTAATTAATATTACAAGAGCCTTATTTTATAGTATATATGACTATTATCGAATTGGTTAAATTCAATCGCAGCTGCTTAAAAGATAATATAAACAAGTTAATTTTTTCTATTAGTTGTGTTTAAATGATAATATGATATGAAATATTTTAAGTAAGCACATATCAATATTTAAATTCTAATTAGGAAATGAAAAGTCAAAGTATTCATGGTTTAACTGTCATTAATCCATGCTTCCCTGATAACATGGCTAAATTCATCAAAATACAAAAAGAGAATTCTCAGTGCTTTAAAAACAATGAAAAAATTTATAATACAACCTTTATTGGAAAATATGACTTAAAAATGTGTACAAAATTGCTTTCTCAGATTCTTACGGATGGAGGATTGTGCAATGGTGTAATAGGTTGCAATCTTGCAGATTTTAATGGAATTCTGCATAAATCAACAGCAAAATCAATTACAGTAATATATTTTAATTAAAAAATTTTTTTGATAACTTTTTTAGTTTATTAATGGATATTTAAGCTCGGTAAACATGCCATATAATTTGTTTATTCATGAATTGATAAAAAACATTATACAAAGTTGTGTCTATACAAAAAAACTTCAGATAACTTATGTAAAATGATATAATACAACATAGATTATTTTTTTTTGATAAAGGTATCTTTTATAGAAATAAATGAATGTTTTTCATACACGTATATGTATGGATTTTTTGAGATTTTGATAGGAAGTAATACTTGGCATAATATTAATGCAATCAAACAGTATATTTATTTTTTTTTAAATATTTAATATATATATATAGAAATCAAATATACGATAAAATATCAGCAAAATTTATTTTTTCTGATCCTAGAATTATGGATCCTACAATGAAGATGCTTTTCAAGTAATTACCATATTAGTAGACTCTATTAAAATAATTTATTGTACAAAGATATGAAAAAAATCAATGGAGTAATTATTATATAAAATTTGAATGGAATTTAATTTATTAAGGATATATTTTCAACTCCTATAATCCAACAAAGTTGTCTCATATAATACTGATTGTATTTCTCTTAATAACTATATTAGCAAGTGTCATCCTACTTATTTCAGTATTAAATGACTTATTAACAATAATATAAATATCACCTTTTTCACATAAATTTTTATAACAAAATGATATATTTTTTAATGCTTAAAATATACTCAGAAATATATAAAAATTAACCTGTTTCATAACAAGTGCGTGTTAACAATTGGATTATCCTTTTTAAGCTATATTATTAATTTTTTATTACTTAACACATTAAATATACTTTTAATATTAACATTAAACAAAAATATTATATTTACAGTTGAATTTCTTAATTATTTAATAAAATAAAAGTAAATTTAATCTAAACAAGTTAAAATATAGTTTGTCAAATTAATTTTTACCTCACATTAGAGTAAATCATTTTTTTTAAATATATAGTTTTTACTTTACTAGAAAAAGTAAAATATAATTATGTCATTACTTGATGTATTTTATTATGATTCATTTAATTTTAATAGAATAATATATCACAATTAATAATGAAAATAATAATTGTAATTTTCCATGGAAAAAATTATGTAGTGCAAGTGTATCAAGCTAAGAGAGTATTTGACAAAATAATATTTATATGCATGCTCATTGTATCATAATTTTTGAATAAATTTATTTTAAATTAAACTAATACTTTTTTAACAAAAATAGATAAATGCATTTTAATTGTTTACAATATCAATGAAAAGTAAATTTTCATGTTACTATGCTAAAAATAATACTAAGTGTATGTTTTAAATTTGTATCATTAAGTAATTAACCAAATAAGCTGATTTAAATAAATATTAATTTCTATTTATGCTAATATATAATGATAATCTAGTAAAAATGATTAATAACATTTTACTTTTACTAATTGGTGTATCTATACTTGATTTGTTATGTCTTAAAAATAAAAACCACTCTACATTAATGGTATTATTTATTATAAAATTTTTTATTCATGCTTTTAGTATGGAATTATATTTATAAAATATACTGCACACTCCAATTATGTATGTTTTACCACCGATGTCAATTCAAATGATCCATCACCATTAGAATTTCTTGATGTAGAGAAAAATACATGTGGTGGTAAATATAAAAACAACTTTTTTTATAAAAAATTTTTGAATTTAAATATAAACAAAAAATATCCTATTGTTATTTTTAAAAATATATTTTTTAGATTTAGCATTCTCTAACTGTTTACCTAGAATTTTAAAATTTTGTAACTTTAATTTACTACCTAAGAAAATTATATCCATTACAGTTATTTTTTTGGATTACAATGATTTTGTGTAAGATAATGAACTACTATTTATTGTTGATATAATTTCTATAGATATCAACAAGAAAAAAATAAAATTTTAAAAAATTTGAATCGTCCCCATTTAACAAATTACTATTCTTTTAAAAGTTATAAGCATGAAATATTAAATAGTCAAACATCTGCGTTGTACCATTTTATAAATTATTATCTACGTATAGATGGTGTAAGCTTTGAATTTTTTTAGAATTAATTTTATTAGAATAGATGCTTGAAAAATCATTATTCATAAATTTACAGTCATGGCACCTTTTTGTTGGATTTTTAGTACTAACACCTCATAACTACAAATCTGATTTTGTGTTCTCTTTCCATTTAAAGAATAAAGAATATAATGCATTTGCAAGTCATTTTGTATGCTCACACATCTTATCAATTAAATGGAAGGCATTTTATGATATTGTCACAGTAATAAAATTATTTTCTAATTTTCTAATTTATTAATTAAACAATTTTAACACTAAACGTATAAACAATTATTTTGTAATAAATAGTTGTAAAAATGTATATAATTATAAGTAGAAATAACCGTTTTGAAACATAAATTGCTCTTTTACATTTTAAAGCTATAGTTTACATGTTAATAAGACAACTTATGTTAAAAATAGCTACATTAAGAGTAAATGACTTTTAAAATTTATAATAATAAAATAATATTATTTTCAATGCTTCATACTTTTACAAAAATTGATTTTTCTGGTTAAAATATCAAATCTTTGGCAAGCCTTGTAAGTTGTGAGGTTCCGGCTACTTAATAGTGCGTCATTAACGCCGTGGACACCAAAACATCGACATAAGACGACTTAATTTCATAAAGTAGTGTAAAAATTTAACCCAATAGATATTTTCGTCTTTGGAAAACTACCGATTCTTAATATATTCGGTTTTAATCTTGAATTAATTTTGGATGCCGTTCATACTGGTGCCAGCTCTACAGATATGTATGTTAGATGTCTTCATTAACCACAGCATTTAAAAGCACCTGTGACCAATCCTTGTGTAAGCTATATACCTAATGCAAACTTAATAACGACAAACCATGGATTTTTGCCTTATTACAATATTTCTACATAAATTTAGATTGATTGTACAGGAATCCCAGAAATAGGCCTCAAAGAGGAGAGAATTAAATCAGTAGCACATCACTCAGTGCCAAATCCTTTAGTTTATTTCAATTTCTTGAATTTTAGCTTTGATTGATATTTTAATATTTTATTAAATTAACTTAAAATGTTAACTATATAGTATGCAAAATGTAGGGTAAATACGCTTCATATTACTAAATGTAAATTATATTTTTTATTATTTTAAACCCTAAATTTAAAAAATTAATTTTTTTCATATAATTTATTTAATTTAGATGCACAAATTTGAGCATATAAAGGGTATTTATATTCCAAACCCTTGTATTCCTTCTAATTACCTAATGAACATTCCTATCATTCCTGCAAATGAAAAATGCTTTAACGATAGTATGAAATATAATGACGTTAAATTTCTTGGAAGGTTTAACTTGTATAAATGTACAAGAAGGATTGATATGCTTCTTTGGAATAGTAATTTTTGCGGAAAAAATCATGAATGTAATCTAGCAGTACTTAAAGATATGATGAGAACCTTGACTGCAGATCACATTAAAGTTATATATAAACATTTTTTCTATTAAAAAAATTATACTTGTATAGATTTTGGGTGGACATTTTGATTTTGATAAAGTTCCGCTTGATTTATTTATAAATATAATTTATGAAAAAATTTTAGAAAATTGTGTTAATAATGCTTTATTTAAACCAAAAATAGTGATATTAAAATTTACTAGTACAATCTATATTTTTATAGAAACACATAATTGAAATTAATAGCTGTTTCGATATGGTTTATTATTATGCTCTATTTCACAAAAATTTCATTACAGATAATGGTACCAATATAGTTGTTACTGCCATAAAAAAGTAAATTTTGTAAGAAAATTATAATTAAAATAAAGCAGGTACTATTCTCTTGATAAAGTTGAAGAAATGTTTATATTAGCTGCTCTTAACATTATTAATACTAAAACAAATAGTAAAAACCCAATGTATTTCATCTATTTGAAAATTTATGTAATTTTTTTAAAAGTAGACAAAACTATACTTCAAGTAACTATATATTAATTTTTCTTAAAAATAAGCAAATGAAAATTTCAAAATTATCATTCTGTTAGAACCTAATTACGGGAAAAGTAAAAGATTCATAATTGTTTATGTTGTCACATTCATTAGTCTTCTTACCATCATTTGTTTGGTTGGTATATTTTATGCAATATCATATTATTAGAAAAAAAACCTAATATATTTATAATTTATGAAAAAAATTGATATTTGAAGTTTTTTTGGCTAGTAATGAGACAGGCTTTTTATTTTATTGCTCAAGAAACTAGTTTATTATCTTAAGTATTAATAAAAATTCCTGTCTATAAATATATAGAATTTACAATCAGTAATCAATCAAATACTTTTTAATTTTATATTAAAGAATATAATATAAAATTGAGGCTAAATTAAAAAATATTTTAAATTCTAATGAAAGGGATTAAGATGCTATGCTAACATGTATTTACCATCATTATGCGTTTCCAAATATTCACAATAGCTTTTAACAAACTTTTAATTTTATAACATTTAAGCATTATTAATAAAATTTAATTTTTAATTGTTTAAATTATTTTAACATGGTGACAAGCTCCATGATGCACTATGAAAATATCCTACCGAAAAAATACTATATTTGTTAAGCTATTTTGCCCAGATATATCATCTATGGCATTCTTAACTAATTATTAAATATTAGATATGCTACAAAATTAAACAATTAATTATTAACATAATTTTAGAAAAAAACTTTATGAAATTTTTTTTGCGATTGCTTAACTAACCTAGGATGATGAATTTGTGTACTGTAATTGATTATTATGTCTATTTTTGTTAATATTTGAAGTAATTGTATTTGATATGGCACTTAATAACCTATCCAAAACCTTATATCACAGGAAACTACTGGATAATTGGCCTTGATAAAAAGATTATGATTATACTTTATTTAGAAAGATTTAGGATTTTTTTATTTACAATTCCAATCACTTAAAGTAGTTTATTAAGTTTTAACGTTCAAGCTATTCAAAAATCCTTCAATATTGCTATAGGTATCGTAGCACTATCCTAAAACTACTATATTTTACGTGGTAGTGTTGGAATTTAATCCAGAAAACATCATCGTTTTAGGTACGATTACTACTTTAAACCATACTCGGTATCAACTGAGAATCATTCTAGAAATCAGTATATGCAGACGTTAGGTCTTCAAATATACGTAAGATACATTTCCATATAATTACACATAGAAGCGACTAAAATCATCAAGTAAACTAAAATTATATTACTCTGTAAGCTGGATTAATGCCCAATAGATTGTTTCATTTATCATAACACCTCCACTAGAACTAAAAATATAGAGTACATATAGAGAAAAGTCAAACATTCGTGGACGGTATCAACTTCTTCGACATACAGGGCAAGCGCTTAGCCACTGCAATTCACTCGCGTCAAAATATAATGATGAACGACAATACTACATCAGATTTGAATTGCATTATACTCAAAAAGAGTAGATAAAATTATTTTATGAAAGAAACTTTTATGTCAACGATTATTCCACCCAAACATCCCAATACTGACGATGCAACCGGAAAGGAGGTAAAGGTCGACTGAAGACTATACCTTCAGATAAAATAAAAATAATCGAAAAAATGTGCATAATCACATTGTTTCAGATGAAGAAATAAAAAAGGCATATTTTGATGAAAAGATAAAAAACCTATCTTAAAACACCAAATATTCTATCCAAAATCATAATGATTTGCCTATTATTTAAAAAAAACAACTAAAAAAATACAAAGCATTAGAAAAATAAAAAATATATAAATTATTGAAAATATTGACCTTACAACTTCCAATATACAAACATAATCAAGGGGACGAATTCTGTTATTATGACGTAGGCTCTCAGTCGACATCCAGAATAATAATATTTATCACTAAAAATTACTTAATCCAATTAAATAATTCTCTTGTGTGGATTGTGGTTGGAACATCTAAAGTGGTTCGGAAAGAATTTTTACAATTGTACATCATCCATATCAAAATAATGCGAAAAAAATTTCCGCTAGTATACATTTAATGGCGAATAGAACTCTGTTGGACTACGAAAATTTAATAATCATCATAAAAGTAAAATTGAACATGATAATTCTTGAAAACATAATTATGGATTTTGAAATGACAGCTTTTAGTGCTTATAAAAAAGCATCACAATACATAAATATTTATTGTTTATTTCACATTGGTCAATGTCTGTGGAGAAAAATCCAAAGTGTGTACTCACTAAATTATATAGCGAAAATAATGATTTAAAATCATATATGAAATGTTTATCATCCCTATCATTTGTTCCTGTTGGAAGCGTTAACTTAGTATTTAAAAAATTAATAGAAAAGGGTTCGACATATTAAGATAAAAATGTGGATGCATTTATAGAATATTTTTAAAGAAATCTTATTCTGTGTAAGAAATATAAATATATTCATGGAATGCATACTACTGAATTGTTTCCAACATTGATATAACTGCAAATGTGGTGTAGTTGTTCCATATGCATTTTTATTCGCGATTTCAACAATCACATTCAGGACTACAAACGTTCGTCGAAACGCTGATAGAAACGTAAAGTCTTATTGAAAAAGATATTAATTACGCTTCATGTAATCCAACTTTAACAAAAAATACAAAATATCTACTCAAATTACAAATAATTAGATCAATATGTGAAGATTACAAACAATATTGCTCAACATTCTTCTTAGAATCCATTACAAAAGTTTAGCTTTGGAAATTTCAGTAATAAATTATTATTACAGATCTTGATTACTAAATTAAAATATATTTTGCGCACACTCAACGACATAAACATTAGTAGTTAACGCATGACCGAAACGAGATTCGAGAACATTGGCACGTGAAACGAGTTTTGGAGAAATTCTATGTGCCACGTGGTAGTTGCCCTAATATGGTAGGATGGTGATGATGTAAAATCATATTACTAAGAGCCTTAGCACACAAATAGCCAGGATAGTTGTTTTTCCCTTACAGAGGCTTTTATAATCGCCCGAGATTTTAATCATTCCATAAAGGATCATCACTTTCGGTGCGAGTAGGGGAATAGCACGCAAAAGAGTACTTCCATCACCAAAGCAATTGTATATACATTCAGATTAAGAGAACAGTAATATCAGAAGCAATGGTGAGAACGGAACGGGGTTCAAACTTATGGTCATATGACTGCGAACCTGATTCTCGAACGTAAAGCATCAAAATTTTGTTGACTTTCGTGTAGAAGATATTGGTTTCTTCGTAATCTTTACTGATCCAGAAAATCCTTAATTTTGGCAATAAATATAAAAGCTTGAAGAAAGCTTATTCCTAATGGATTTTTTCGCGTAATATGGTGAAGTATGTAATTCATAACAGTAATGTCGACCTTCCCAAACGTTTCACGCCATATAGATTCATCTAAATGGTTGGCGAGCGGCTACATTTGAACTCCACACATTCTTTAAAATTTTGTGTTTGCTTTCTTCAAATCACACTTATCATGGTTCGAATAAAGCCCAGTTAACATATCCTTGAAATTTTTGGAATGACTGACTGTATAGTGGTGGTATGTAGAGGGAGGGTTTACTTGTATTTGCTCAATTTTGTTATACGCGGGCCCATTTATCAGAATATATGATAGTTCCAAGCCTTATAAAACATTGGATATAGTTTAAAAGCGTTTGTTTTTTGATCCTATGCTATCGCGAGGATTTTTTTTTGTCTGTAAAATCGTACCCTCCAAAGCCCAATCCATGCTTTGGCAATCTTCCGACATTATATTTGACTTTAGCCATCAACGACTCGTCAATTTTGACAATATGGCCATCATGACTAATTTGGTATTCCTTTTTAAGTAGATACTGCAAGCACACATCTCTAAAATACTGATGCCATCCAAATATTGTTTTTCCCTAATGACGGCACTTCTTCTGTGACAAATATAGGTTTCTCCGTGAATTAGTTATACCAAAGTTTAATAAACGTAGAAAAATTAAACTTTGTATTCTCCAAAAATGTTTCAGTTTTCAAGGAAATTTTATTTGTCTTATGGAAAGGGCATCGATAAATCATTGAAGTATTTCTTTTGACAGTTGTCATTTGGTATTCGCAATGAAGACATAACGGAGCTATCGATCGAAGAATATTATGATCGATCGGGAACTCTATTGATTTCTCTTCATACGAAGATATTGTAACAATGAAACTGTAACTCATTTTAGTGGAGTAATACAGCTGCGTCATCTTTTAATCCACTTAATCCGGGACCCATCTCCTACAGGAGTGCCTGAGTTCCAGTGATAGGATCTACAAAGTTCTCCTTGTTATTTACCATAAAGTGTATATGTTTAAGGACCACATCGATACCAAATATTTCGTTATATGCAGGCCAAATATCGGAATGAATCTCCGTAACAGGTTTAATAAACTTTTTATTTAAATTAAAAAGAGTAGCCCCTGTTCTATCTGAAACAAACTCAATAAAGCTAAATTAAGTTTCGTGTCAAATCTACCGAATAATAATCCTTCTGCAACTTTTCTTCCAACATTGCTCTCCCTTTTTAAGATTTAAGACTCATCAATCTGTACAATGTGTCCAACACCACAAATTCGGTACGGGTTATTAATAAGATAACGAAAATATGTCTCGAAAGTATTAATACTATTGAATACATTTTTTCATGGATATTTCAGCCATTTATCAATATTCGACACCAAAATTAAATAGGAAAACAGATATAAAATTTTCAAAAATTCTTCACCTGTAATTCTTGACTTTTCAAATTACAACAAGCTCCTTAAGATTTCTTTTTTGTCTGAAAACTACACCGACAACTGTATAAGTTTTTATTTTCGATAAGTTTCATTATTTAGCCATATATATGGCATTATAAAGTATTAGGTTATGGTATATTTGTCTGTAAAAACATTTATACAATTTTTTCACTACTAATGATGTTCCACGACTCTATAATCTTCATTTTATGTTGTCCGTCAAAGTAAATAAGTACCTAGAGGTTTTCACGTGATGGTTTCAAATCATGTGAGATTTTTCAATTAATGATGTGGTTATGTTTTTCATTAGGTTCTTTATCTTTTGTTCCTTTTGAATGTGAAGGAGAGAATATGCTTGAGTATGGTTGAGTGGTGGAAGCCAAGATATCCGTAAATGAGAACTGTTGCGATCCACTTGCAGCCCAGATTTTCCAGCATGAAGAATTCATGAACATACTTTCGAATTTTGTGTGTTCTCACTTGATTTATTCTATCGAGAGATAATTCAAAGCAAATTGATACATCTGAAACAATGATAGTTATTGATCTTTCATGGATTAACTGAATATAAGGACGTCGAGTGGAA
>JRUX01000365.1:0-25194 GCA_001407235.2 Kudoa iwatai | reverse complement strand
CCACACTACCGCATAACATTAAGTTATCTTAAGAAGATGCTGCGATGCCTACCTACAATGTTAATGAGATGGACCTAACTAGCTCGCCTAACATCACAACCTAACAAGTTGTACCAGAGATTTGCCCTTGTAAACAAAAAAGATGTTTTAAGTTATATGAAATTATCGTAACATGGTTATATATATATTTCGAAATTAATAATATTAAACTACGAATTTTTAAAAATATTTACAGTTTATATAGAGCTCGAATATATATTCATATACACATAATTAAATTATAATTAAGTATACTGTTATTTAGATGTTGTTATAGAATAATTAATATTGGATGTTTATAAATATTAAAACTTCAATAAAAATATTATTTTGAAATTCTTAATAGTTAGATTTTAAACTTATTAATAACCTCACTTTAATGTTTAGGTTGATTGAAATAATTACTTGGCATTAATTTTACTAAAATAACTTAAAATTTTCACCATTATTTTATCATTATTCTTTTTTAAACACATATAATTATGTCAAAAATTTTTATTGAATAATTTTAATCATAACTATTAATTACTGAGCTGTCTATAGCAGATGTGAATTGTGTACTTAAAACTCATTTCAAGTATATTGATTTATTTCTATACAGTTTTTTAAATTAGTACTCGAGAATAATTTCAATTTAACATTTTAACTATTTCTGTTTGTATATTTAATTAATAGTTGAAAAATATCTCCACAGGGTTTAATCAGTAGAAACTTTTTGTATTTGAATCCCTAGATGAACACATTTATTAGCCAATTTTATTTATTTTCAGAAAAAGATGACGTATTTCATATATATATTAAAATAAAAAACATGTCACTACTAGCTTTCATTAATCCAAAAACAATTTTACAACTTAATCTAACGACCACAATATGGTGATACATTACCTAATGAATGAATTTTAATTTTTAGAATCAAAATTTCTATAAATGTTAATATCTTATGTTATGTTAAGTAATAAAATCTAAGAAACTATAATTTTTATTAATTTACACATGTTAAATGGGTAGTGTAGTGAACATATCAATGTTCAGAATTTGTCGAATTATTTCATGATAATGTCTAAAATATATATATGTAACTAATAATTCGTTATACATGTCAGTTACATCTAAAAAAAATATTTTTTAATGTAAATAATTTAAAAAAAACTATTTTCTATTTTGGCTAATGTGACATTACTCATAAATATAATTGGAATTTAATATATCATAGTTATACATGATAATATTTGTGAAATACATTAATAAAATCGAAGAAATCATACGGTTTTAAATAAAAAAAATTTTAGATTAAATTGATTTAGTAAATTTGTTTGGAAAAACTAACAAACTATACAATACAATTATAAATAATTATGCGCACGCGTATGACTTTTTGAAGCGTTTGGTTTTGTAAAAGAGGTCTGAACAAATTGGAGTGTTTTTTTTATAATAAAACCAATATATATATATATATTTGGTCAATTTTAAGAAAAAAATGGTAAAAATTATTTTCATGCTATTAATATGAGTACCTTAACTCTATTGATTTATATGTTTGCGTAATAAATTTAGGTTTTTATATTATTTATTTTCCGACTATTATGAATTTTTTTTAAGTAAATTACATTTTTAAATAAATTTAATTTTTTTAAAGGCAATAGTTAGATGCATATTTGACATCTTATTCAACAATAAAATGATAGTGAGCTCTCTATTATGAAAAAAGTATAATTTAAAAGTTAAATTTATTAAAATATGCTTTTTTTATAATAACAAGTAAGAAAATTTTACATTAGCTATTCATTAAAAAAAGAAACAATATAGGCACATCTAAATAATCAGTTATCTATAGCTTAACTGTGAATAATAAGACTGTTTAATGGATTTTTTATTAAATAAGATAAAGATAAAAATATATTTGTATTATTTTTTTTTCTAAAATACATTATTGTAACAATAATATAAAAAAAACTAATAAAATATTATACTATAAATATATAAAACAAATGTGCGATAAAAATCAAAATAGTTTGTCAGTAAAAAAGTTTATCGATCTAAATTATTTTGAGAGATGCCATTATGACTTATATATGAATTCACTTTCTCTTGTGTGATTAAATGATGACGCTTGCTAACTGATGATGATGAGTCGTCATGGTTGCCTTTAGGTGTAATGAGTTGTTTACAAAGATAAAAATGATCTTTTCTACAGAGATGAATGCATTCTGGGATATCAACAATTCCATTTAGAATTAAACTGTTTTCAGATGTTTGTGGATATTTCTTAAAAATAAAAGTCTCTCGAAATTCCCTAATATTCTTAAATATTTTCTGATAAGTATATTTGAATATTTTAAATATTTGAGGTGCGTTATATGCATTAGCAGTTAGTTGTGATACTAAAAAAATTTTAATATGATAAAATTACAATGAGCAATCGTTGGGTAGAAGAAATATAATGAATCAATCACGTGACTTCATGGGATCATCTAGATAAAGTATACCAGGTGATTCAGTCTCGGGTAGATGACACTTGATAAATTTTTATATATTTATTTTGTTAATCTAGATAAATACACGTATTTTCTTTATATGACTTCCACCATTTCTAACAGAAACACCATATTTTGCAAAATCAAATTCAAATCCATAATAGTATAGAAAATCAAGTAAATGTTGTCCTACATTTTTATTTAATGGATGTTTTGCAATTATCTATAGATATATCATTAATCAAAGTAATAAATAAAATAAAATTAGATTTACCTGGAAATAGCTGATCAATAATATTAACAGTGGGTACGATGAAATTCCACCATAAAATGGATTATCTAATCTTTTAGACGATAGAATATATTTAATTACATAAAAAAGTGGCGTTATAAGTGGAAATTTTTGTATATAAAACTTAATAATTAAGTAAATCTGTCAAATAATAACTATAATCAAATAATCACTTACCATACTAATGCTATATGCTGTCAAACAACTATCCACATTGCAACAAAGGTCTACATTAAATTTTGTTTCTTTATCTTTAAATTTTAATAGTGGAATCTTTTTTTATTGCTTTAAATGAATAATCAAATCATTTTTATATACTTTAGTTCTATCGAGGAGGCACAAACTATCAGGATATATTAGATTATTATCTAAAAGATATCGTTTTAATAAGAATAATGGCTCTATATTGCCAACATTTCCAGTAATCACCATATCCATATCGCTAAAGATACCAGTGATGTTAGATAATGAAAAAAATTTAATAGATTATTAGGTGGATATATATGTTGTACCTAGATGGAAAGCAAAGCCCGGTAATTGAGCTACCAAAAGGCAATACCTTTATCATATAATTATATAAATTTAGACAAAGTTGAAATGTCTTCTATATAAAACAATGAATATCTATTTTTTTACCTCACATGATGGCCAAACTTCGTTAACAATATCTCTAACTCTATTAAGTACTCGTTGACGTAAATAATCTTCAAAAGGTAATGGCGACATAAAATTAAAAAATTCCATTATATCATAGTCTAATCTAATAAGATAATCAATAAATTTTTTCTAGTATATTGATGTACTTTTTCATAGCTATTTCATTGTGAAGTAGAAATATACTTAGATGCTTCATTTGTGTTATCTGTATTTTTCACTAAATCTTAATTGTATACACACAAAATTTGTAGTTAATTAAACAATTAGATGATATATAGCGCTATTCACATGTAATTGATAAAATATAATAAAAATCTATTTAACAAGTAGATGTAATTGTTCATTAAAAAGACCCTTTTTTGACCCGATTCTTGTCAAGTGGTAATAGTAAGTGGTTGCCTGTGGTTACCTTTATTCAAAATTAAACTTATAATTTCATATTTAGCCTTTTCAATGTAAGTGATCGTAAAGAGAAAAACAAATACCAAGTAACGATAATTAACTGGATCATATGTAATAAGAAAAAAATATCAGTTAGTATGTAAAATGTGATAGTTAATACATTAAATTTGGTTAAAAAACTCATTGTTTTTAATTTAAAAGCAAACAAATTTTATATAATGTTAAAAAATTTCTGTTACTGAAAAAATACAATAAAATATTTCTTATGTATAAATTTTCACTCATAAGATTACATGGTTTCCTTCAACTGTGTAACTATTTCATCACTATAATAAAATAATTTCTTTTAAACAAAAGGATATGATTGCATAGTTATGTCTTATCGGAATAATCATATTGACAATAAGAAACAAAACCATACATACATCTATAACTATATTCATATACACCATTAATTCTCATAAAAAACTATTTCTACATTTAAATAAAAAAAATATCAATTTGTTTATTTAAATAAAAAATTGATCCATTTTATAGTGTATAAATTCGTATAATAATAGTCATAACTTTTGTTGTACAAGTATCAGATCCTATAATATTTATAACGTGTATAAAAATAAAATATTAAATTTCTATGTTTATTTATTAGTTTTTATACACTTCATTTATGATTCTTTAGCCTTAATATTTACAACTCCATAATTTAGGATATGCGACGTTGCGCAAGCGTAAATTCAACATAAACGATGCTTTTTTGCAAATATAGAGTAATTTCGTGTGTTTTCCATTTAAATAATTTAAATTTATCATTGCAAAACGTATATTATCTAAAAAAGATCAGTTTATACATGGCTATTTATTAAATCTTAAAGCTATTCTTTTACTAGTTAATACGTTTAATCGCAGATTCAATCTATGTTTTCAAAATATCTTAAATGTATTTATAAAAATTTTTTTTCAAATAAAAACAATTCACTAATTGTAAATGGTATATTTTTGGAAATTAGGGATTCGTAACTAAAACTTTCACAATCATATAAAAAAAATAGTGAAATAATTGTAATTTTACTATGATAAGATAATCATTTAAAATATAAAATTATAGATTTAGTATTTGTTAGTGAATGAGCGATCTTAAAAAAATTTGTAAAACATTTACAGTTGGGCACGTGACAATTGATAGCGAGTAGAAGTAAGGACGCGTGCGTATGTTGATACAATTCATTTTTATAACAAGCCTAGGTGGAAAAAAATATAGCATATAAAATGCCGACTCGCAAAAAAGACAAAACTAAAGACTCAAGAATACATTCTTGCAACAATAGCCATGCTTTACAATTTACGAATGATATGATAATAAATAACTCCATTAAAAAAGATAGTGTTACCGTAAAAATAACAATTAGATGTATATTTAATTATTTCAAACATGATTATATAAAAGATATGATTTTTAGCTGATGAAAATATATGCAACAAACCCAATATTATTTGTATGAATCCATCCTTAATCATGGCAACCTCATTTAATTTTTTTGGATATATTGTAGCAAGCTATCAAAAAAGAAATGTATTTTTAATAAATTAATTTTTTTGAATAGTTTTATCGTTTAATAATAAATACATAAATTAAGCTTGTTTGTTTACTTTATCCTGATCAGTCAGTTGATGCTGATAGTATTTTCTATGAATCAATATAGACACGTTTTATGAATAATTTATATAGAAATCTTAATATCAAAATTTGTTTCTGATAATTTAAAGGTAAAAATTTTAAAAATATTTTGGCCTTAATTCTTTATTGGTAAATATTATTCTTAAGGTTGAAGAGAATAAAACAATTGTTCTTTCTCATTTAAAGCAAAAAATTCTGAAAGCCACTGAAATTATATTGCAGTATATTGTTAACAATTTATTTCTAATAAAAAAACTATGACAAGGTATGACAGTTTTTCTATTAAGAAGGATGATCCAACATTTGAATATGCAATCTATCAGTTAGGTACTATTATTCTTATCTAAATGTCATAAATTAAAAAATTAGACGTTTAAAAAAAAATTTAATAAAAATATTTACAATAAATAGAAAAAAATCAAAACTACAGCACTAATTTTTTGATTTCTTGCTATAGAATGGAGTAAAATAGTATCTTTAGTAGTTTTGGAAAACTTTTTACATTTTTATAAGGACATATAACTATGATTGTATTAATTTTTACAATTAATAATTTTAATTTTATAAAACTGAATAAATACATACATTACAATTAGTCCTTTTTACTAAATCTAATAGTCATGAATAAAATATATTTATTTTTTTGTTGCATAACAAATATTGTTTATTTTATCTACTGTAACAAATCTACTTAACTAATGTAATATCTGCGTACATATTTTAAATAATTAGTGTTTTTTCATAAAAATATTAATGAATATTAACTTTGTTAATGTTTAGAGGGTATGGTTCTTAAAAAGAACGATAAAATATCTTTTACTTTTCATAATTTACCCATTACATTCACTGTTGTCAACATAGCTGGTAGTAATAACTATGATATCTTAAATTCTACTATTGGAGCAATTACTTCAAAAGAAAATATTGATGAACCTGATATAACAAGTTTGTTGGAAGGTTTATCATTATTTAATGATAATACTTTACAGTCTTTGTATGATGATTCAGGCGAAAATAAGTGTGATTCCACTAATATTGAAAATTATGGTTATGTTATAAGAAAAAACTTTACAAAAATTAATTTCGTATCAATGAAAAATAGTTTAAGATTATCTGAAAATTTGTATGATAATGGTACTGGTATGGAACGAACAGCTACTAAAATATTTGGTTTTGAAAAAGTTTTAAATCATTTGTATAACAGTGTCATACTTCCTGTTAAATATATGAGCAAAGTGAAAAGTTGTGGTAAAAATTTTATAAATTATTATTTAAACATGGACATTTTAATTATTATTTAGGTCTCATCACTCCACACGGAATTATCATACATGGGCAACACGGGTCAGGCAAGACATCAATTGTGCAGAAACTTTTAGAAAATGATAATGTAAAATCAATTTGGATCGACTTTAGTGAAATCAACAGGTATGATATATGATACATTGTATATTTAATAAATAAATGCACAAATTAAGAGATTTTGAAGATCCAAAAACATATATAACGAATTTATTTAATAAGTTGTTCTTAACAACAGAACCAACATTTATAGTAGTAGAAAATTGTGATTACTATTTCCCAAAAGAAGGAAAAGAATTTATGAATGAGGAGATTATGGAGCTTTGCAGTATTTTTTTATTCAATGCTATCAAATTACATAAGGCTGCCGTTTTAACAAATGTAAAATTGTGTTATAAGTAATTTATCTATTGAATTAATAATGATAAGGAATTGCCGGTATATTTTATTGGCATTTGTTGTGATATATTAAAAATGTGCCCCAGTTTGTATCAAAATGGTATATTTGATATCGAGTATGAAATTCCTATTCCGAATAATGATGATAGATTTAAAATAATTGAAGGTTTTTTGAGTCAAATGGATCATAATATAGACACGATACAAATAAAATAGTAAAGGATTGGATGATATATATTTTGTTTATTATAATTTATCAGTCTAGCCAATCACTTACATGGCTATCTTCCCAGTGATCTAGTTCGTTTGACTCAACTTTCTTCTGTACATACACTGGAACGCCATCATTTCAATAGTGAAAATAGTGAATTAAGTGTTAAAATAGAGCTTGGGGATTTTAAAAGGTCAATGAATGAAATAAGCCCATCAGTAATTCGAGCATTTACAACTGACATTCCAAAGATCAGGTGGGATGATATAGGAGGCATGGATGAAGTTAAGAATCACTTAAAAGAATGTATTCTATGGCCTATTCAATACCCAGATGTGTGTATTATTTACGATAGTGTTTTTTATTCATACACTTTGACTATTGGTTTTAGGCTCTATCTAGTATGGGAATAGAAGCTTTTGGTGGAGTATTACTCTATGGTCCACCAGGTTGTTCCAAAACAATGATGGCTAGGGCCCTGGCTGGTGAATCACAAATGAACTTTATATCAATTAAAGGGCCTGAACTTGTCAACAAGTATGTGGGAGAAACTGAAAAAGCTATTAGAGATGTATTGTTTAATAATGAAAAAAGCTTAAATAGATTGTTACTACTGTTAAATATTAATTTACTACATTTAGTTATTCAAAAAAGCTCGTTTAGCTGCGCCATGTATTTTATTTTTTGATGAGATGGATGCAATAGCAAGTCAGCGTGACGTTTCTTCAAACAGCCATTCAGATTTTAAAGATAGAATTTTAGCACAATTTCTGACTGAAATAGATGGTATAAGTGGTAGAAATTTAAATTTATTTGTGGTAGCTGCTACAAATAGACCTTTTACAATTGATTCAGCTCTTATGAGGCCTGGTCGCTTTGATAGATTAGTTTATGTACCACTTCCTGATTCCACATCAAGAAAATCAATATTTAATATCCAATTTAAAAAAATTCCTTTAGGTATTGTTAAAAGATTAATTTTTTGAAAAAAATACATTATTTTTTAGCTGCAGATGTTGATTTGAATCGTCTAGTTGAATTAACACAAGGTTATTCTGGAGCTGAAATTGTTGCTCTTTGTAAAGAGGCTGCCTATTGTGCTTTACGCTTAGATATAACAATGAAATTTGTTTCCATGAAAAATTTTGAAACAGCGCTTATAAATGTTAGACCAAGACTCACACCGGCCTCTCTACAAATGTATATCAATTTTAAGAATAAAAATTGTTTAGACTAGTATTTTAAATATAAATCTACATGGGATTTTTATGAATACAACAAAAATTTATTTTATAAATCGCTTTTTAATTTTATGATGACTAGATATATAGCTTAACCCGTTTTATTAATATTAGAGGGTTATTCTTTTTTTTTCATGTTCTGTCGTTCCTCAATACTTTCAAATAAAAATAATTTATATGCACATATTAATAAATAGCTGACTATTCATATTTATTTTTCACATTATTAGTTAAGCTACATTGTCTTTAGCACTATGCATAATCATGAGCGTAATTGTCATGTATTTTTTTAAACACCTTCATACAGAATAAACATATCTATTATAACAAGGCTATAGTTTAATTATAGAATTTAAAAAAAACTAAGACTATTGATTAAACGTAAATTAAAAATTTAAATATACTTCTACAAGAAAAAAAAATTGATATAAATATTTGACTATTCTGCCAGGTAAAAGTGGCATTTAAACTTTTTATGTGGTGTAAATACGTAATCAGGTTAAATTTCCGTATATTTCTAGCGCTATATTCTTAATTTATTTAAGGGTATAATTTATGATTCTATGATGACGATATTAAAAAGTATTCACATCACTATTTAATGACAAAATTAAGATTTTACAATATTTTTCTGCTATGCTTGTTTTTTTGAGGACATATATATATAAGCTATGAAAATTTAAGCTAATAATGATTCTAGAATATCACAATTCAAGACAAGTGTAACTCTATACGAGAGTAAATAAACTATAATAACAGTGTTCTTTTATTCATATTACAATCAATCATTAATTATAAGTTTTTTAAAAACCATGTGACTTTTAGCTACAATTTTTTAGTTGAACTAGCTAACGAATAGTAGTCAATATTTTCACCAGATGCAAAGTTTCTAAGAACATCATCTATAAGCATCTCCAAGTTACCAGTAACCATTCTTCCTATTAGTAAAAATAAATAAAACTATTTCAAAAGCAACCATTAATCATTACCAGGTATGTATTTCTTTTTAGTAGACTGATAAAAATTTGTATAAAAGTTTCTATATGATGGTAAAGAACAATTTGTCAATATAAAACTAGATATTTCTTTGACTATATTACACAAAGCTTCTATAAACACAATAACATATTAATCATTGCATAAAATATCAAATTTACTATATTCTGCATCTAAATGAAAGACTTTAATTTTATTTATTTCATAGACTGCCTTTTTTTTAAGTCGACATGTTCTAAATTGAAAAATATAAAGTAACTAGTCACCTTATCGTATGATACACTCAAGCGCTTGCGTCATATTTAAATTAACCATAATTTGGTAGAGCCATGTGTTGTTCTTGTTTTAATAAGAAATAAATAAGCGTTGCATTTATTGGAATGTTTTCTGTAAAACAAGTACATTTTGAAAGCCAAAAAAATATGGAAGTAATTATATAAATATAATCAAAGTTAAGAATTGAGATTTCCATAAATGATAAATTTTTATAATCTAATATATTAAATATAAATTGATATTTTTATTAAAGTAGTATTTTGTTTTTATTTAAAAAAGTAATTCAAAAGTCACTGGTAGATATGTTAATGTAGTAACCTATTCAATATGGAATCACAGAAAACAAAAATTTAACAAGACAATTTCATCTATTTATTTTTTTAACAATACGTGCTTATATTATGTTTAATATTTAGAAAAAATTTAAAAATCAAGAAATATGCTGAATGCTATGAAATAATAGTAGACTTCATATCAAGAAAACGGAATTGTTATGGTAGATTTTAAGGAATTTCTTAAATGATTCAACAAAAAAAATCTATTATTTCTATACGCTTAAAACTTTTAGTCTTTATTTGAATAGAACACATAAGTCAAAGTATATTCATCTACAGACAACTTTTTGAGTAATCAGTAGTGCGCATGCCTGGTCTATAGACTCCGAGGGGTGTTTGTGTTGATAGATTCAAGAATTATTATAGAAAAGAATTTGTTTAAATTAAGCAAATAAAAAATACTTAATATACTGTGGAGAATTTTATGTTAACTTATTAGAGTATTAGAAACTAAATTAAAATAATATTAATAAGGATTATCATATTTTAGTGGCATAAAGATAATAATATATAAAATGACGCTATTTGACTAAAAGGTGATAATGAAAAACCCATAATATACCTGGATGCTACTCGATTTCTTTCACGTTTTGCATTTGGAACAGACACATAGCTTTCTCTAAGCGCATTCATTTCTTGCTGTGATTTTTCAAGTTCACGTAAAATTTCAACCACTTTTCTAGGATTTGGTATGTCATCTCTTTCACCGGATCGTGCTTTCCATCCTTCTGGATTGCTGAATGAAGACTCCTCGGATGTGATAGTAGTAGATCCATTGTTACTATTGTTGTTATTATTGTTGTTGCTAGCAGGGGTAGTAAAATTTTGCTGCAATTGTTGTTGTTGTGAGTGAATATTAACCATAAAGTTGGTACTAGTATTGAAATTACTACTACTGTTATTAGTATATATTGTGTTAGTAGTATCTTGATAGGTTCCTCCGTTACTACTATTATTAGCATTTATATTACTGTTGTTATTATTATTTGTGTTATCTTGAGATATGATATATGTTGGAGGTGCTGATTGATGGTGAGTTGTTGTAGGATGATGATGTTGTAACGAAGGATCAAGATTTGAAATATACCCACCAAAAGATATATTAGGCAGTAGGTTTTCCACATTGATTCCTAAATTTATGTGGTCTATTTATATATTATTACGTAAAAGTGTTCACATTCATATAAACACATTAATACAATTTTCAAATATAATATCGTATAATTTACTATTATTTATAGAGCTAGTTAATGGAGTATTGGAAGTGTTGGAAAAAACATTTGACGGGATGAATATGGAATAGTTGTTCGGCTGAAATGAATAATGATCCATCGGTAAAGTGTACTGAGGTTGAATGATATTTTCATCTGCATTAGAAACATCCGGTCTTGTTAGATCCTTGTGCCCATCAAAATTTTCGCTCATTATAAAATTGTGAAATTTCTTTTATAATTTCCTAAGGGAAAATGTTATGACAAAGATATTACGGTAGATTTTTGATAAATATAAATTTGTGTATTATTCAATAAACTTCAATTAAATAGACAATAATTTCTATAAACTGTTGACTATAAATAGGTCAATTCGATTATGGCTAAATAATACTTTATGTGTATTGAATATCGACAGAAAAAGTATGTGTATTTGGTAAAATGATTTTAACATCGCAAATCGTATTAATGTGGTATGATCTTAGGTCACGGTATCTATGGTAATATTCCCATGATAACCACTTTTATGGTATTTAAACAATAAATGTTTTTATTGAATAAACATTACAACAAGTATAACAAATACACAATAATTAGATCAGACATAATTAAACATTTTTTAAACAAGATTATGATTATATGAAAGTATAATTTATACAGAAAATGTCAACCTAAGTCAAATACTATATATTGATGAGAATTATTATTTGTTGTGTATTGTAAACCATGGAAATTAATAACCCTTTGAGATAATAAAATTTTTATTCGCATTTAATGTAAAATAAAATATTTTTATTTGGTTTAAGTATTATTGATGTTTGGTATTTACATGGAATAATAATAAAAAATGTTTGTTATATTGATAAAAATGGCAGATATCATTGAGGCTGTATAATTTTTAAAAATTTAATTAATCAAATCAATCAAATATTAATTTTTTACATGAAAAACACATTTTTATGATAGTTATAACTGATTATAAATAATTAGTTATTTTTAAGTACATAGATAATAATTGTAATAGTAATATATGTTGAATAGAAAAAATAAATTACACTAAAAATAATTTTTAATGATATTAAAAAAAAAGTTTGATTCTTTTTTTAATGACCGAATCTAACTAGATATAAAAAAAATTGGCCATACTCAACTAAAATATACTATAAATTAGATATTTTATATGCTTAGAACTTGATTATTAGTAATATTGCATTAAATTTAACTGATTATTACATCTAAGTATTGTAGAATAGTATATGCATCAAAAATGTTTAAATTACATAAAAAAGATTTTATTACAAATATTTAAATAAAATAATACAGAAATGATCCATATATAATAAACCATTTTATCAAATCTTTTCATATAATTATGATATTATTTTAAAATGAATACTATGTAAAAATATATTATATTTATAATAATTAAATTTATGAATAGATTTATATAAGTTTAATAGAATATTTTTCATTATGAATTATTTCTAAAACTATAAAATAATACAACACAAGCAACCTAATTTATTTAGTACGTATCTTTTAATATTTATTTAAAATTTTAATTTAAATTTATTTAATGATATTAAATATCATATTTTAAGATTATATTATTTACTAAAATAACAATAGATAAAAACTATTTTGTTGTAATTATTATCACAAAAAATATAATTTTATGTAAAAACAGAGATTTTTGTGTTATAAATTACTTAATTATTAATTTCATATTAAATGTTTTAATTTATGTATATATAAGAGTAATTAAAAATTATTTTAGAACATTATAAAAATAATAAAAAAAATATATAAATATACCATATAGATTGAATGAAATAGATTGTAATATAATATTTTTCATAATAACCCAATCTTCCCTAGTTAGAAATATATAATACATTTATAATATGAATTAATTAACATTTACTTTAATTTTTTATAAATAATCACTTAATTAAATTTAAATTAAGTAAATATACTAAATTTTTAAACTTTGTACTTATTATTAGCCCTCAATATCTATATAAAAAAACAAATGTGTCTCTACATTAACATTTAAATATTTTTAAACAACTATAACTCATTTTATATTTTAATAGTGAATTTTACAACATGGATTTTTATTAATTATCAATAAAAAGGATACCATTATATGATGGAAACCAAAAGAATTGTTACGATAAGAAATAACTACTAGTTACACTCACTATATTCCTACATCTAGCTACAATAGTCTAGTCACATAGGTTTGATTCATTCTTTTTCTATTTTAACATGTATAAATTATATGAATTACTTCTTTTTAATCTTGAATGAATAAATTTTGAAGTTGTCTTATACTCTTTATGGATCCAAAAATTAGTTTTAAGGATTGCTATTACGTTAAAATATATCCATAAGTATCTGTTGATTTGGAGTATAAGGTTATTAATAAGGAGATTAAAAATGTTAATAATTATAGTTTAAGTGTGTTATAAGGAAACTAAATTAAACATTAGTGTATGATTGTTTATTAATTATATTAATTAAATTAAAAATTTTTTAGAAGCATATTGTTAATGAATAAGTTTTATGACAAGTTATATACAACTAACTACGGTTTTACTGGTAACTATTGTCACATTATTATTATTGTATATCCTCCTATATTATAGGATTGTAATCTTAAAAATATATACTAATGCTGATCTTATATTTTACGTTATTTAAATTATATTTATAAATATAATGATTAAGATATTATTTTTAAGTATTCATACAAAAATAATATAAAATTGTAAATTTTATGTTACTGTATTTTTAGTATTTATCCTACCATATAAGATGTGCTATTTTAGTTAATAAATATATTGATTCAAAATTTATTAATCAATTAAATTATATTAACCATTATATTTTATATAAAACTATATCTTTACATGAATAAATAAGTAAAAAATGATATCAAAAATATAATACATTGTAGATTATATGCTAAAATTATGAAACAATTAATTTTATTATTATTTCCGATTGATTTTTATATATATTTTTTAAATGATTAATAATGTTTTTTAATAGATTTAAAACAAAATTAATACTAAGTTAAATCACTTTAAATACCTTTAATGCTATCGAATTAAGCTAACATTAGTTTAATCATCCAACATAGGATGAATTATTATTATAAATTTTTAAACAAATAAAATTTTATATTTAAATAAAAATAAATGGTTTAAAAATAATCCAGATATAATTATGTTTTGTATAATATTTATTCTTGGTAATTTTATAAAAATATAATAATTTTATGATGCAAAATTACTCAATTCTATACATTTTATATTAAAGAATTTAATAAGATATAATTTTACATATATAAATTTTAATAACTATATTTAATAAATAATTTTTTTAAAAAAAGAAAGAAAATATTTTAGCCTTATTTATGTAAAATAACATTTATATTAATTATGATTGTCATGATCACACAAGCTAATAATTCAAAAAATTAATCTCAAGTTAAATAAATTATGATTTCAATAATTAAAATAAGTATGATTTCAATTTTTTACTTTTTTTTTAAATATTATATCTGTTCAATAGTAGCTTACCTAAAATCCACTCTAGCTAATGCTTAAAGTTATTTAATAAATTAATAGCCTGTTAGAATAATACACATTTTATAGCAAAGTTTAACAATAAAATAACACTCAATCAATTTTTTATAAATTTGAAATGCGCTAAATATACAAAAATATTATTATCTCTCGTAAATTGTTATTAAAAGAATTCAAGAATATCATGAGGATAAGAGAACAATAAGAATTAATCCGATACAGTTACAAACTATGCATTTTTATTCTTTAATAGAGAATTTAAAAATAACAATAAAATCTTTTGCTCTTATGAAAATTTACTTCATAAAACCATTTTCTCTAAAATAAAATAAGCACTCGTCATATTAAACTCGCAGTCACGTGTCATGTTGCAATATAAGAAATTGTGGCTACTGGGTCTCTGATTTGTGGTTTTTAATAATAAAAATATGTAATTTTGTTTAAAAAATGTATTTGAAAAATTACGTAACATATTTTTAACTTTTAAATAAACATTAAGGTGATAAGTTGTACTGTCCTATTAAAATGAACGGTAGATAAAAAAAATACTACTTCATTTAAATTGTTACTTATTTATTTTTTTATTATCAAAATATATTAAAAGTTTTTTGGAAAACTAAAGTAAAACAGATTATCAACATAACTAAATATTCTAATTTTTTTTTGTTTACCAAGGAAAAACCTTTACCGTGTATTTCTACACGAGATTACCCACCAACTATGAAGTCTCGAACAGGTCAGATCCTGTTTGATGTAGGCACACTTGGTTATCATCATACAAGATTAAGTTTAACCGGTATATCATTAGTTCTTTTTTGGATAGTGTGGGAGTTCACCCACTAAAAAACCTGCGTCCTGTCGGTCTACCGACTGCCACACCCTTTAGGGCTTTCGCTCTCAGATAGGATGGCTCGTCGTCGAATTAGGTTCATCTTGTATACAAGCTTAACCAATTCTAAACGATCTGTGCTTTCAAAAAGCTCGGAGTTTCCGCCACAAGTGAGTAGCAGCCAGTATTTTACCTTTGCGATTGCTTCAACAGGATCTATGCTAATATCTGTTACCACCTCTTGACATTTTGTGATGGCACCTCCTTCACAAATGATGGTTTTTAATTATTCTACGTTTCTTACCTTTTCCACATCTCCGGGCAAAGAATGAAGGTCATCATTTCCTCCTACTGCTATGGCTAAAAATTCTAATAATAAAGATGGTTATGTAAGATGATAAGCAAGAACATTTGACCAAAATTACATTTTACGTAGGTACAGAAAGATTATATGGAAATGAAATTGCTAATAAAACATTAGATATTTAATTATTAGTATAGAATGCGTTAGATCTTGTAATAAAACTATCATTACAAACGTTAACATTATTTCAACTAAAATATTAGTAGTAAACTCCGATAAAACATATGTTTAGTATCTAAATATCTTATAATACAGTAAATAAGTTAATTTTTAAAGGTAACTTGGTATTTAACAATGAATATTTAGCAATTAGCCACCTGTAAGGGTATCTAATTTGTTTGTGAGTTATATATCATTAGATAATCTATATCGAAAAATATAACAAGGATTTTAGTACATACAAATCTTAGAGAATAGTAAAAATGTTAACTATATACTTGGCAAAAATATTAATGTTAGCATAATTTCTGCTTATAGTTTTATAAATATTGTACATACAAAATCAGCCATATCTTTGCTACCAGTACCCTAAATTAGTATAGATGGAGACATCATAATTAAGGTTACGGTTAATTCAAACTAGTTACCAGCTTTATTACTAATATAGAAAAAAATAAATAGAAAAAATTATATTTTTTGAATCAAAATGTATTCTCAATAGACTAACGGTTGAAAAAAACTTAAATATCCCACTTCAATAATAGCTCATGCAAGTAATAGTACATCATCTTAATATTGTCAAAAAATTTCTTTACTAAATAAAATGATGTAATTTTACTTTATTATACATTTGGTTAAGTAATTAACTGAATGTTACATATTTTAAAATTATTTTTCCCTCATAAAAAATTAATTTTGATTTTGTAGCATATTCTACCTAAAAATACTAAAATTTTTAACTCAAAGTGTTAATACAATTAGCTATAAGTATTCTATAATATGTTAAGCGAATTTTTCTTACTTAATACGTAAAAATACAGTAAGATGCTAGAAAATGGTATATGGGTATGAATTTATAAACCACAGCTGATAATTGCCAAGTAAAGTAATACTACCTTTAAACTTAAAAACATGAAATACTTAAATAAACTAAAATTATAAAGTTAGAAATTTTTTATAAAAATTTTCGATATAAATTATAAAATTATTAAAAAGCATAACTTAGCATTTAATAACAGTGCTTAAATATACCCATTATTACATTTTTATAATAAGAATAATAGGTCTTTTTTTATTTTAAAAAAATGAAATTTGTAAAAGTTTTCATTACCAGATTAAGAGATAATATGAACTTGAACTAGTGAATAGTTTCGATCTCCATTAAAAAATTATCAGAATACCCCCTCACAATTGTATCTGATTATTAGCACTTTTACATCCAAATTTTATTTCAAGTCATACTAATTTAGCTAAAGTTTCAAATAAAAAATTTAATATTTCTAATTATATAGCCATTGAAGAAATTTTAAAGCACAACATAATCATTATAATATGCCAAAAACAACATTATCAACCCCTTATTAATAAATCCTGTAAGTGATTTGTAAAAAATTGAGGTCTATATTCATTTCTTAACATTGTAAAAAATGAATCTAGTTTATATGTTTAAAGATCGACTAGTCTGCTATAATCAACTCGTAGCCTTATGATTATGATTATATCTGGTATAGCCGAAATCGTTTTTAATAACTTTATATAATGTAAAAAAAGGGGTTAAAATTTTATTAAATATTTTTAGTTTTATTGTTGCATTCTTTTGTTAAATTATGAAAAATAAGGTCAATTTTACACTTGGGTTGTGTAATAGCTTCCCTTTGTTTAAAACTTTTTCTTATATTTCCTTTAGCTAGGTCTGCTCCAAGCACATAAACGTCTACCAATAACTTACTATTTCAACCTATTTTTTTTTAAATCGGTTAAGTAATAACCCGACTAGAAGTTTACATACATAGTATTCGTTGACATAAACAAAATATGGTTAAAAGCTGTTGCAAACTTCGTAGACTATGTTATATTCTACGATCTATCGTTAGAATCATTCTCTTCTAGAAAAATGATTTGTTAGCAAATAATTTTAGTAAAGGATAACGTAGGTCATTCTTTAATAATAACCAATCTAACTTAAAATAGTAGCAATACTATATTTTTCATCTACAAAGATAATTTTTAATCTAATTTCTATAAAAAATTGAGTCCAAAAACTTTATAATTAAAAGAATGACAGCTATCTGTAGCATGTTTTCTCTGAGAAATCTTGTATTCCAACTATTAATAAATAATCTTATAACTAATTTTTGATAATATAGTAATGTTTTCAATTTTATATGAAATATAAAAGTCTTTTTAATGAGTGAATTGTTTTATTGATTTCATCTAAAATTAAACATAAATTATCAAATATTATTATCAGCAATAAACCTTCTTGCTACAGTATAAATTTTTTTACTTAATATGAACATAAGCCTACTATAATAGTAAGGCTTTACCATTGACGATTATTATATGGAGAACTTGATGGAAGTGTTGTATATTTCTATTCGTATACATTTGAAAATACGAACTGCACCCATACTCATTTTTTTAAATACTAGGGAAATAGTTTTGATTATTACCAAAAATATACTAAAGAATCAGCAAAAATTCATAGACTTGATTATAAAATATAAGAGTTTCTGTATTGTTATGTGACTTAAATTGCATGTAGAATAAATCAAGATAGAAATTAACAAATACATTCAAATTGAATTTTTATGCATTTTTACACTTTAGTTAAAGGTTGAAACATTTTCTGTGTATGCTCTTCTGCATGATATTTTTATATACAATACTTTTGTAGACAGAACATACAACAAGAATATGCGTATTGCATGGTTAAACAGAAACCAAGTTATATGTTGCGATATAAAAATAGTTATATCTTAATTGGAATTTTTAATTTTAAAGAAAAAATTAATTCAACTATAAATAAGATGTGCTACTTTCTTTTGAAAGAGAATTCTAATACAGGAAAAAAGATTATTACACTTACGGCACATATATACTATATTTTTATAAGTTTAGAGTAAAAAACAGTTTCTGAATTAAATGAATAAAATTTTGATAAACTTTAAAGGAACATATTTACCCACCAACCAGCACTCAATTTGTTAGATCGTGCACATTGCGCATGCCTACTAAATCACTCTACTGTAGTGTGACTGGTAGTGGTTTATATTGGTGTATATAAGATGTATTCAACAAGTAAATATATAAATAATAATTTTTATACTTATTGAATGTTTAGCTGGATCCTCATCAACTAGTGGTCAGTCTAATATGGTAAGAGTATTAATTGCGATTTCTTGATACCAATTATAGTTTAAAGAATAAAGTGTTTTTTTATAACCTACAAATATTTAGTAAATTTTAGTTATTAAATTTATTTCAAGTGCGATTTTTGACTAAAATTATTTAAAATTATTAAAGATATATCTTTCAATAATATTACTTTAGACCTCAAGTATAACTCCACTATATAATAGTGTAGCATCAAAGGTATTTGACATTAATAAATTAAAATTTTAATAAAATATTATTAAAATTTTATAATAGAGCACGCTAGCGGATAATAATAAAAAAACTACTGTATTTATTGGAAATATTTCTGAGCATACAACCGATGAATTCATGCATAACCTTATGAGCACATGTGGTGTTATTGAGAATTGGAAACGTGTACTTGGATCAAATGGTAAATATCAGTCATTTGGATTTTGTGAATACCAAGACCAAGAAGCTGGTCTCCGAGCTATGCGATTATTAAATGGATTCAAAATTGGTGACAAATTATTGGTTGTTAAAGTTGACGCAAAAACAAGAGCACTGTTGGATGAATATGAAAATAAAAACAAATTTCAGTTAAATAAGCGTATGACTCAGCAGAAATATCAAATGCCAGTAAGTACAATGACATTTATTCGTGCTGAACAAGATGCAAAATCTCAGAATGAAATCGACAAACTCATTGACCAAAATTTAGATTTGCTAAGTGGAAAAATTAGCAGTTGTATGCTTTACTCTCATTATATTCTTATGCTAACTATAGACATATTTATATTTGTATTTAGCATCAAATTATAAAACCAGACCTATTAGTATAGCTGTAAAAAATTTTTATGCATATTACTTGTAACTACATATTATTTTAGAATGAAGAAGGCCAAATATCTGATGATAATATTGATCTATTGACAAATGCTGTATTACTTTTAAAATTCATAAATAAATATTTTAATCATGTATTGTTTATGTTATTAATATTCTTTTGTAGGATAATAAAAGTTTTGGGGGCCTATTAAATTGCACGTATATGGATGAGGATGATATAACCTATGAAAGGAAACGTCTAGAAAGAAAAAAACTTGAAAAACAAAAACTTTTAAAAGATGTAATTAATCGATTATAAAAAATGGAATTTTTGTCTAAATATTTAAAGAGATTAAAAAAATGGGAAAATTATGAGAATTTTATTGCTGATGAACTTTATCATTATGAAAATAAACAAAAAAGGAAAGCTAAGAGAAAGAATGAATATGAAGAAAAACTTACAAAGTTTGTTACTATGTATGATGATGATATTGACGATGAAAAATACTACAAGTATCGTATCACACTATGTATGTATAATTTTGACATTTACATTCGCATATTCAGGTATGATTTATGGGAGGAAAAGCTAAGTTTTAGAAATGATGAGATGGACAAAGATGAGCGTGATGCATTACAAGAAGAAGAAGAATTGAAAGAGTGTAAAAAAATAAGAGAAAAAGAATTACAGGCATGATTTTTAATCATTTTTTATAATAGATGTTCTGTTCTCTATGTAAATTTAAAAACTTATAACTATAGGAAAAGGTTATTAGCTTAAAGATTGAGCTTCCCATGCTTAATTCATCAGAAGCAGCAGATTCCACCTCTACAAAAGCTTTGAATGAAGAAATAAAGAAGATCAAAAAATCATCGTCCTATAACATGGATGTGATTATGGTACCATCAGCCGTTCCAGTAGAGGTTGAAGATAATATCTACGATACTAGTGCAAGATTAGTGGATGAACAATTGCCAAATAATTCTGATAATAGCCATATACGCCTTTCTCTTAAATCATACGATATACCATCTGAAATAGAAAAGAGCTATCCATCCAATGAGATAAAAACCAAAACAATTGAGCAGAAACAAGAGTGGTCTGTTATAAATGGGGAAACAACGGATTCAGTTAAAGATATCCTAAAAGAAAAGAAAACTTTTGGAATTAAATTAAACACTTCGTCACAGGTTTTAGTTAATACTAATTATTTATTCGATAAAATAGCGAACCTATTATTCTATAGAAAGATACAAGTTCTCAATCAACAACTTCAGTTTTGATTGATTCTGGAATTTCTCAATTAAATGATACTGAGCGAGATGATATTTATTCAAAGAAAAAAACAAAATTAACTATGATTACCGATGCTGAGCATAAAGAAGTCCCGCTTGTAGAATTACCTCCTGGTTACCATGCAGAATCAATGACCCCAGAAGAAAAGAAAAAAAGAATAAAAAAAATTATCAGTTCTATTCCTACCGATAAAGATGAATTGTTTGCGTATAAAGTATTATGGGATCATGTCGATAACGTAATTTTTCATTTAATTAAAAATTACTTATAGAAAATTGTGTATATCTAGAAACTAATGGATGAAAGAATAAAACCATGGGTCTCACGTAAAATTAAAGAACTTATTGGAGTTGAGGAAGTAACACTTGTAGAATTTATTTGTACAAAAGTTTTTCAACAATCAAAACCTCAAGATATTGTTGATTCTATTTCTATGGTAGCTTAATATTAATATACAATATTTTTTTAATAGAATCATTAATTTTTTTAAAGATTCTTGAAAACGAGGCTGAAGAATTTACAATTAAATTATGGCGGTTTTTGATATATGAAGCTACTGCAAAAATGTATGGACTTAATCAATGTAGCAAACCCTTAAAGTAAAACCTATTTTATCTATATATATATATATATACGTACGTGCATATTTTATAGATAATATTTTTGATGAATGCGCATGGTTGGGTAGTAATACGTATTTTATTTCCTTATTATACAGCTTGTATATTTATGTTATCAGTAGTCTTTATCAAAAGAATTCTTGTATGTTTTAAACCTATATAATTTTTATTTATTTGTTTATTAAGAGTTATAATATTTTATTTTCTATAATTTATATTATTATAAAGACAAAATAAATACTTACTTTGAAATATTTATAAGCCACACTAAGATTCTTATAAGCCTATAAGATTGTATTATTTTTTTAATTTATATAAAAATTTGTCTTTAATATTATTATTTTATACTTAATTTAAATATTTATTAGTTCAATATTTTCGTTTATTATCTAACAACGTGACTATTTTAATTAATTATGAATAGTGTTAGATTATAATAATTTTATTATGAGTAACATTTTACAAGTTTGTATATGATTTAAGACTATATTTTATTCATCACTCTAAATTTTTTAAATGACTTTGTTTCATGAGTACGTCCAACACTATAGATAATTATTTTAGCATACATGATTACACCAACCCTTGTATAGTTTGCTGCAAGGTTTTTTGTTACTCGATAAAGTTAAGACTTTTTATTCTATCCCTATTCTTACTATGCATCAGCTATATTTACTTAAAAATAATTATAACGCAGGGTAAGTTTATAAGGTTCAATAATAATGTCTTTAAAAATTAGACAATGCAGCTCAGCCTCAAAGAGGTTACAATAGTAATTAATTGCTATAACGAAAGATGTTTATAAAATTAGCAGATTTAAACAAAATCTACGGTTTAATTCATTACAAAAAGATATGGAGGAGTTAAGAACATCAAATGGTTACATTTGTTGTCAACATAAAATAATATTAGAATACATTATTAAAATTATTTAACATTGGCATTCTACATAAGTTATTTATTATGTTTCGGTTGAGGGCGATAGACACCAACAACTACAGCATGATCTCTTTCATACGGCTCTAGAGTAATTTGCTCTAGAGGTTTAAGTTTATCAGCAGTAAGTTTTTTAACCTCATCTGCAAAAACAGCAGCAGGTTCTGCAGTGGAATCTACACAGTTAGCTTTTATTGATATTAAATAGTGGCCACCTGCTTTAAGAAAATGTTGAGCATTGAGTGCTAATATTCTAGATTGATCTGGCTGAGCTATGTCTGAAAATATGGTGTCAACCATACTCAGCATCATAGCATATCTCTGAGGATATCTGGCATCTTCAATTATTGGTACGATGTTGGGTCGTTTTTTCGCAACACCAAGAAGATCCCGACCTGACCGATGTGAAAATTCTACGGCATACACTATTCCATCTGGTCCCACAACATCAGAAACATGTGAAACTGTAGTTCCTGATGCAGCACCGAGGTACAGAATTTTCGATCCGGGCTTCATCCAAATGTTCTCAACACCTCCTAAAATTGCTGCTGCTAATTTCGATCTAAATGGATTCCACATTCTATATTCAATTTTTTCATCTGAATTTTTATCCTGTATATATTAGATTAAAGAAACTGCCATACAGACCAGTAAAAAATTACTTGAACGGATATCCTTTTTTCCTTGTATACTGAATCTCCAACAACCAGATTTTTAGTAACAAGGGCATCATCTTTTCCTCTTGCAATAAAAACACCTGGATGTCTGTGAGGTTCAACAAAAACTTTTGATCCACCACGGAATCCTCCTCCTGTCAAAGTAGATTATCTTCAACAAATAATGCTAAAAATACCTCCACGGCCACGGCCACGACCACCACCACGGCCTCTACCAGTATCTTTAAAGCTTCTTTTGGGGCCATTATTACGATCATCAAAACCTAGCCTCCTACCTCTAAAACCGTCACCACGGCCACCACGAAAGGATCCTCTAGACCTTTCACTATTTCCACCTCGAAAACCTCCTACTTTCCCTCTATCTATTAAATCATCAAATTTCATAAATACACAAAAAAAAAGTCATACTTCCGAATCCCATGACTAATCCAACGTGGTATGCGCGGACATTAGTTTGAAAGGTATTTGTATTTGGTCCGTTCATAACTTTATTCTATCCAAAACAAAAGTGATATAAATGAAATATTGATACATAACTCTGTTGAAAAATATTTTTATTTAATCAGGCTTGTTATTACTTATAGAAATGCAAAATTTTCATTAAAACTATTCATCATTATATATCATGCAATAAAAATTAAGTTCTTTAATGAATAAATCAAAAAACTATTATTAATTTTGATATTTAGCTGAAAAATAGGAGCATTCAACGTATTCTATTTACTGAATGTGGCGAAAACGTCCGAACAAAGCTACTAGTCGAAATTGTTTACTGTAAGGCAGTGTGTTGAGATATTGGATGATTACTTATTGGCTACTTTATTTTTATTATTACTGTATAACAAAAAGATATCGAATTCTAATATTAATTATTCATTTATCAAGATTTTTTTTTGTTTTTGTTCACAAGGTCAAACCCCTGGCGCAACTTGTTAGGTTGTGAAGTTCGGGTTAGTGAGGCCCGCCTCATTAACGCTTTAGGCACCGCAGCACCATCTTAAGGTGACTTAATTTTAAGCGGTAGTGTGGCAGTTTAACCCACTAAACATCCTCGTTTTGGGGCGACTACCACCCCTAACCATACCCTCTCTGGTCATCCTAGAATTAGTCCAGAATGCCGTACCTATGGGCGTCGGCTCTACGGAGAAATACGAAGATTCGTCCCCGTACCATGGCGTTTATAAGCGCCTGAGACTTCCACTCCGCTAGGAGTCCCCCACTGCAAGCAGAGTTATGG